>PVJI01001569.1:0-175384 GCA_004026765.1 Micronycteris hirsuta | reverse complement strand
GAAAGGAAGTAGTAAAACTGTCTTTATTTGCAGATAACATGATACAGCAGGTAGAGAATCCCAAAGATTCCACCAAGAAACTACTAGCACTGATGAATGAAATCCCCAAAGCAGCAGGATATAAAATTAATATTCAGAAATCAGTTGCATTTTTATATGCCAATAATGAACTAACAGAAATGGAAAATAAGAAAACAATCACATTCACAATTGCTCCAAAAATAATAAAATACCTAGGAATAAACCTAAGCAAGGATGTAAAAGATCTATACTTGGAAAATTATAAGACACTGAAGAAAGAAATTGAAGAAGATACAAATAAGTGGAAACACATATCATGTTCATGGATAGGAAGTATTAACATCATCAAATGTCCATACTACCTAAAGCAATATCTAGATTCTACACAATTCCTATTAATATTACAGTGACATATTTCACAGAACTAGAACAAATATTTCAAAAATTTATATGGAACCACAAAAGGCCCTGCATAGCAACAGCAATCCTGAGGAAGAAGAACAAAGTTGGAGGAAGCATGCTACCTAATATCAAACTATACTATAAGGCCATAGTAATCAAAACATCATGGCACTATCATAAAAACAGACACATAGATCAATGGAACAGAATAGGGAGCCCAGAAATAAACCCACACCTTCATAGTCGATTAATATTTGACGAAAGAAGCAAGTACAAGTACATACAATGGGCTAAAGACAGTTTATTCAATAAATGGTGTTGGGGATATTAGACTGATACATGCAGAAAAATGAAACTAGACCATCTTCTTACACCACACACAAGACTAAATTAAAAATGGGTCAAAGACCTAAATGTTAGGCCCAAAGCCATAAAAATCCTAGAAGAAAACATAGGCAATAAAATCTTGGACATTGCTCATATCAATATATTATCAGATATATCTCCCCAGGCAAGGGAAACGAAAGAAAAAATAAACAAATGGGACTTCATCAAACTAAAAATTTTTTGCACAGCAAAGGAAATCATCAGCAAAATAAAAGGACAACCCACAGAATGAGAGAATATATTCACTGATATATCTGATAAGGGGTTAATATGCAAAATTTATAAAGTACTTAAAAACTCAATACCAAAAAACCAACAACCCAATTAAATAATGGGCAAAGGACCTGAAGAGACATTTCTCCAAAGAGGATCTACAGATGGCCAATAGATATGTGAAAAGATGCTCAATTTCACTAGTCATCAGAGAAATGCAAATTAAAACCACAATGAGATACCATCTCATACCTGTCAGAATGGCTATCACCAATAAATCAACAAACAACAAGTGCTGGTGAGGATGTGGAGAAAGGGGAGCACTTTCTCACTGTTGGTGGGAATGCAGACTGGTGCAGCCACTGTGGAAAGTCGTATGCAGGTACCTCAAAAAATTAAAAATGGATCTGCCTTTTGATCCAGCAATTCCATTTCTGAGAATATATCTGAAGGAACCCAAAACACTAATTTGAAAGGATATAAGCACCCTTATGTTCACTGCAGCATTATTTACAATCACCAAGATATGGAAGCAGCCCAAGTGTCCATCAATAGATGAATGGATACAACAACTACGGGAAATTTACACAATGGAATACTACTCGGCCTTAAAAAAGAAGAAAGTTTTACCCTTTGCAACAGTATGGATGGACCTGGAGAACATTATGCTAAGTGAAATAAGCCAGTCAGAGAAAGACAAATACCATAAGATTTCTTTCTAATGTGGAATCTAATGAATAAACTGAACTAACAAGCAGAACAGAAACAGACTCATAAATGGAGAGCAGATGACTGCCAGTGATGGTGGGGAGGGGCGGATGGAGGGTAGATGGATTGAACAAAAAGGAAAAAGGATTCATGGACATGGACAACAGTATGATGGTTGCTAGAGGAGGGAAGTATAAGGGGACTAAGTGGTAATGGAAAAAATACACAGTAAAGATTAAATTTTAAAAAATTGAATAAAAAAAAGCTGTGAAATAAAATATTTACAAGGTAGTTTGTTTGATCAAGCAACCCATTCGTTTCAGATAAGGTGGTATGTTCATCTCTGCAACAACAGTACCTCCGGCAGTCTCCCTGCAGTGGGACCAGCAATTCCAATTGGCTGCAGAGGGCGTTTCTCCTGGATGAACATCAATTTGTGGTGTTCCCTCTCACACACAGATGAAGGAGCAGTTTGAGATTCATTTACATGGCCTTTTTCACCTAGAAGCCTCAAGGATTTCAGTTCCTGGAACCAGCACCACAGTATTTTAACCCAGCTTTCAGGGAGTCGAAGCTTTTCTGTTCAAACTAGAAACCTTTGATCTACTTTGGCTAGATGTTTTCTCTGGCTTTGATCAATACACATGACATTTTTTTTTCTGGCCTAGACCCACTCAAACATGGAGACTAGAGCTTCTCTAAGAAGCTAAGAAAAACACATTTTTAAAATAACTTGAGCAAATTAATTCATTCAAGTGAAAGCAACCCAGCTACATAAAATAAACTTCTTTGGAGTTTTGCAATAGCTGTTCCTGAAAACGTAAACAACCCCGAGGTCCACGTGAGCCGAGCCACTTGCCTGAATAGAAAAAGTCCCTGGCTCAAATTCTGCTGAAATAAAGAGTACCTTATAAAACTAGGGGTCAGTGATCATCATGTGAGAACAACACAGAAGGGGACAGGATGACCCAACCCAAGGACAATGAGAAAGTCCCTTGACTAGGTACTCAGAATCCTGGCTTTCTAAACCAAAGCTAGGATGCTGAGGGGTAGGAGATACCCTACGCTTCAAGCTCTCGCTCAGACCCTTCAAGCCCCTTGCCTCCCCTAGGAAAAGCCAGAGTCTACTCACTCGAGTCAGAGGAAGCCCCAGCAGGCTTTCCATGTGTTCTGTTGTCAAGATAATGGTTTCATTGAGACTGTAATAATATACTTGGCCAAAGGAGTCCACAGTATTACAATAACTTTCTATTTAGTCCTAGTTTTTTTTAGCATAATAATGTAATAATAATAATAAATTTCTCTAATGAAGCCCATACTGTTCTAATGTTTATCTGTGTACTAGAATAATACTTGCTATAAATAGTAAACACAGTGATGATCATTTTATCTTTGCATAGCTCCCCTTTAAAACAAAGTATTTTCTCTGTCCTTAGTAATAGCCAGGTCCTTTCTATGTGGGGAGCACTGTGTTAGAATCCATATCTTAGAATGGACAGAACTTGCAGAAATTCTGAGAAAGGGCACAGGAAACATCTTTAGAAACTAGAAAATACAATTTATGGGAAAGAATTAAAAAACTTGCTATTATTTCTCTCAGAGAGGTGGTAAATATTGGGGTAAACCTTAATATTATGTTTCAGGTATACAAGAGATTTTATGGTCAGTTTAGCAGCATTTATTGAGTAATGGCTGCATGCCAGGTGCTTTATGAGTGAATTCTCAATTGACCCTCACAACAATGTTGTAAAGCTCATATCCCTGTGGTATGTGAGGAGGACACTGGAGGTTCAGTGGTTGTCAAAATGGGATGGACATATTCAACAACTACTCTGCTTTTTTCCTCTTTCTCTCTTTTCTCACCTGGAAGTTAGATTGTACTTTTTCCCTTTCAGTGGAACTCAGGAGTGACCACATGACTTTCTGTAGCCAATGACGTTTGAGCAAGTGGCAGGTATCATTTTCAAAAGGAAGATAAGAGAGCCATTTGAGCTATGACTCTTTTTCACTCTGCCACAGCGATCATTAACATGCCCAAGAATGGCTGTTCTGCAGCCTCAGTCCTGCAGTGGGAGCTACTGCTCCCATCAACTTAAGATGAGAAAGACATCAACCTTTGTTTTAAGTTTTAAGCTTTGAGGTTTGAAGTATGAAGTTTTAAACCTCAGCTTTAAGCCACTGAATTTGGGAGATTGTTTCTGTAGCAAAACCTGACTGATAGACCAACTCACCCAGCTGACGAGAACTTGAGCTGCCTCCATTGCCCACAGCTTATTCTGAACTAACATGCTGTGCTGCCTTCCAGGCAGAGAATGATGAGTAAGTGTCTTCTACCTAGTTTGAGGAGCAGGGAAAATATTGATAAGTATTATCACCAGAGATAGGAATTGAGATTCCCCAGGGGGCAGTCAAGACTGATAGATAAAGATGAGAGAGGAAGATCAAAGGAACTTCCATTGAAGATTTACTCAGAAAACAACAGCAGTAACAGTTAAGGTTTTGATGCATTTCCTTCCAGGGAGTTTACTGAACACTCTGCATATATTTCCTCAAGGAGAGTTCTAGTTAAGGAAAACTTTCTTAATAGAGTTTAAAAGCTTGGAATAGTTTTCTCTGTTTCAGGGTCTTTCTCTGGTTAGTCTAAACTTATTTTCTTAAGGTCCTCACAACAATAACCTTCTTCCCTACTATTTAATACACAAGATGTTCTTTATTTTCCCAACTACTAAGAATCCAGTTATCTTGCTTTGGTTGTGAGTGCAGTTAGTTCATTTGGGAGATTATTCCAGAAAGCAGAAGTGAGAGAGCAGGCAGACCAGAACAATAAGGAAGAAAGCCAATATAAGAATGAACAGACAACTGGCCAGTTCAGGCTTGGATCTATAAGGCACATCAAGAACGCCTCCCATAATTGTCCACCTCAAGGACAAAAGGACAGAGCATTTACTCAGTGGCTCGCATTCCCATTGGTTATCCCTACAGTACGCACACTGTGCTTGCACCTGGGCTGAGCAGGCTCCTGCAGCTGTGGAAACAGGCAGACAGTAAAGTGATGCCCAGTGTACACTTGTGATCTGGGAAACCAGCCACCATAAATGCACTGGAATAAGACATGTGACAAGGGACATCAAGGATGTCTACCAAACCCTAACCCTAAACTCTAGTCTCAGTTCTTACAGGGCTAATGGATGCCAGGTGATACAAAGATGGGACTAAGGTCACCAAAGAAGACCTGTGTGAATCCAGGGCAAGTTTCCTAGAATCTGTGAGAATTAGATGAGCAAATACCAGCACAGCTCCTAGCACATAATAAGCACTTAATAAATGTGAGCCCTCCACCTCTCTCAACATTGTTGAGCTGTGCTAAATGTGGAGGCAAATGGTCTCCAGGGAACTTCCAGCTCTTACCTGCGCTTTCCTTTTGGCTTCTGGCGCTGACTGTTAACAATTTAAGCAGCAATGAGGAGCAACTTCAAATGAAAACCTGGTTTAGCATCTACTGAGATAAACAGAAAAGAACATAGGAAAGCAGAAAGACAAGAAAAGGAGTGAAAGTATAATTAAATTTTATTAAAAAAGGGGAATTGTTTTACCAGGATATTGGGTAGAAATCTTGATGACTTAGCTGTCATAAATCCTCTTTGGGACAAAGTAAGAAAGGAAGGAAGGAAAAGAAAAGAGAAAGGAAAGAGGGAGGGAGGAAGGGAGGAAAGAAAGAATAAATAAAAGAAGTAAGGAAGGAAATTATCCATTCACCTCTTCGGCAACACTGCTGAACATTAAGCAATAAGATTTGGAGGAAGATTTACCTGAAACTTTTCTAAAAACCTTCAGGGAGAGATTTTCCTCGGAAAAGCATTATCAGGGTTGTTAAATACCCAAGGCAAGTCTCTTTCTTATTACTGGACAGGAAACACTATCACCTTTGAGACTAGCCAGAGGCCATTTAGAAATTCAATAATTATTCCACTCAAGGGTCTTTCCAAATGTTGTAGTAATTTCTTAGGAGGAAATTAATATTGAGCAGGGTATCAAATCTAATTGGAATCTTGAGAAAATAAGGTCCTGCATAGGTAAAACAGCTGGAGGCTAAAGTAGGTCAGGATGAGTGATACCTTCACTTTTGTGTCTTTCATTAATTATGATGTGAAAATAAAAATCTTGTTTATTTTTTCTTTTATTTGATACCATTATTTACCTCTACCCATCTATTTTATGCCTACCAATTGTGCTTCTTATTCCCTGTACCTTTCTCCCTCCCATTCTTCCTCCTGCCCTCCCCACTGATAACCCTCCATGTGATCTCCATTTCTCTGGTTCTGTTCCAGTTCTAGTTGTTTTCTTAGTTTTTATTTTTGTTTTTTAGGTACAGTTGTTGATAGTTATGAGTTTGTTGTCATTTTACTCTTCATGGTTTTGATCTTCTAGTTCTTAGATAAGTCCCTTTAACATTTCATACACTGAGGGCAATGATGAACTCCTCGAACTTGATCTTTTCTAGGAAGCACTTGATCTTCCCTTCATTCTAAATGATAGCTTTGCTGGATAGAGTAATCTTGGATGTAGGTTTTGCCTTTTATGACTTTGAATACTTCTTTCCAGCCCCTTCTTGCCTATAGGTTGTTTTTTAGAAATCAGCTGGTAGTCTTATAGGCACTCCTTTGTAGGTAGCTCTCTCCTTTCCTCTTGCTGCTTTTAAGATTCTCTCTATATATTTAATCTTGGGTAACTAAATGATGATGTGCCTTGGTGTGTACTTTCTCAGGTCCAACTTCTTTGGGACTCTCTGGGCTTCCTGGACTTCCTAGGAGTCTATTTCCTTTGCCAGATTGGGGAAGTTTTCCTTCATTATTTTTTCAAATAAGTTTTCAATTTCTTGCTTCTCCTTTTCTCCTTCTGGCACCCCTATGATTTGGATGTTGGAACGTTTAAAGTTGTCCCAGAGGTTCCTGTACCTCTCCTCATTTTTTTGAATTCTTGTTTCTTCATTCTGTTCCAGTTGGATGCTTATTTCTTCCTTCTGCTCCAAATTGTTGATTTGAGTCCCAGTTTCCTTCCCTTCAATGTTGGTTCCTTGTATGTTTTGCTTTATTTCACTTTGTGTAGCCTTCATTTCTTCCTTCATTTTGTGACTGAGCTCAGTCAGTTCTGTGAACATCCTGATTACCAATGTTTTGAACTTCGCATCAGATAGGTTGGCTATCTTCTTGTTGCTTAGCTCTTTTCCTGGAGTTTTGATCTGTTGTTTCATTTGGGCCCTATTTCTTTGTCTCAGCACACCTGTTATGTTGTAAGGAGTGGAGCCTTAGGTATTCCATAGGGCAGGGCAACCCTCTTTGCTGCGTTGCGGTACTGCCTGTTGGGGAGGGGTCAGAGAGGGAACAATTCCAGTCACTTGCTCCACTCTAGCCCCACTTTTCAACAAACTCTCCTGTGAGATTGGGGTTTTCTCCAGCCATCAAAGTCCCTGCAATAGTTTAGAGCTAGTTTTGAGTCTTTCGTTTCCCATTCAACTAGCCCTGCCTCCCAAAATCTTGTTTATTTTTATGCCAAGAAGGCAAGGGGTTGTTTGGAGAGGCTCCCCATTCATCAACAGCCACCTTCCATGTCACAATAGAAAATTTTATTCCTTTTATTTCTTTCTGCAGACCTTCAAGAATTGCTGAGGAGGCACAAAAGACTTTTTTTGGTTTGCCACACAAGGCATTTGGGACTTATTGGCCTTGATAGTGGGCATTGAAGACAAAGGTAGTCAGGCTATATTTTTCCCCATTTCAAGAGAAAGTTCATTTGAGATCCTCATTTTTTTCCTATTTGGAAGAGGGAGGGAGCTGGGATCCTGTTGGGAGCATCTGTGATACACCACTCTTATCTGTCCTCCTATGGTCTGAATTTCCCATTTCCGGAAGGTGATGAAGTCTCACTCTTCAATTGATATTTGGGACCCAGGCTCTGATGTTTTTAACTGAGACTACTTTCAAGTGTTCTTCTCCTGGCAACTAACCCTTTTCGGGACACATCTAAGCTGCCCTGTTTTATGGTGAGACAATGCCTTCCCATTATTGAGAGTACTGAGGCTGAACACAAGTGCATCATGCCTGGTGTGTGCCAGGCCAGAGCAAAACATCAGACTCATCTTCTCACAAGAGTCACTTATTAAAAAATCAAATGATTAAGGAAAAAATCTGGTAGGGAGATCCGAAGAGGCCTTGGATCACTATGAAATATACAAAGGGATCTTCAGAACAAGAGGAAAGATTATGGCCTCATTTCAATAAAATTAATTTTAAAATAACTTGGAAAAGAAAGTTCACTCTATTCTTAAAGAAATGAAGCAGATAAAAGGCCATTATGATTCCAGAGGGCACCATCTTGTTCAGCTGCACTGGTACAACTTTGAACAGCGTCATAGATTCTACAAAGTCCCCAAACTCTGCCACCTTCCTATGCTTCAGTCCCACTCTTCAAAATGGGACTGATCTAATGTGGATTTCAGAGAAAATGTGTCTAGTGTCATTATAAATGGTAAGAATTATGCTAGCAGAAAGCATGCATTAATATAACATTTGGATTCTGTAATGGTTTAAAATGTCTTAAAAATATTTATATACATGTTTTATATAACTAGTATATATTTTATGTATCTATATTTTGATTTTTATATCTCTAATATATATCTACATATTGACATATCTAATATACATATAAGGTATATATATATCTTTTTTTGAATTGCTATTATTTCAGTGTTTAGAGGGACCCATGCACATTCATTTCCAACACCCAGAGTTTCCCACAAAGCATTGAGACAATCTCTTCAGCTTTCTGACTAGTCAGGGTTTTGAAAACAAAATCAAAGGAGGAGGAAGTGTGCCTTACTTTAGAAAATTTTTCAGGTAGACACTTAGATTTGTGAACTCTCATTGCTTGGGATGAAAAGAAGCGCTCCGAGAAAGAATGTCTGCTGTTTGTCAGTAATCTGCCCTGTAACAACTGCAGTTAGTGTACCATGATGTTCAGCAATCAGACTCAATCAAAATAAATAGGAATGCGCTCTCACCAAATCTAATTTGAATAGCCCTGAAATTCTGATCACTACTCTCTGGAGCAATATAATCGTGAGTCTGTTTGTCAGTGACTGTAAACTTGCTTTTTCACTTTTACTCTATTGCAGTCTGTTGTGATGTTGCCATGGCGACACCCTTCTGGTACCCCTTTGCTCTTTGGTACTCTCTCAGAGGAAGGAGGTGCTTTGGCAATAGAATCTGGGATTTTTCTATTTTTTTAATTTTATTTTTTTAAATTTAATTTATTTTATTTTATTTTTTGTTCAATTACAGTTATTTGCATCCTCTCCCCTCCCCTCCTCCCTTCCCCTCCAACCCTACCTCCCCCCCAGCCTCCCTCCTCCCCCTTAGTCCTGTCCATGTGTCCTCTACAGTGAGAATCTGGGATTTTTCATATACACCACTGAAGACCAGCATGACTTTCCTTTTACAGGGAAATTATCGACCATGAATTGAAATTGATGAAAAGTAATTTGCACTGACTTGAGCAAAGAATGTGAATGTTATCCATTGTATATAAAACTACCCTGAAATATTGTTTTTGTTCCCAATTCCAGAAAATGACATCCTTAAGAGACAGTGAGGCTTCTGAATTTATGTGAAATGTAACACATGCTTGGTTCTAGGGTGTTTTTATTTTTGTTTTTTTTCCTACCTTTGTGAGGATGGTGTGAGGTGTGCTGCAAAGAAAAGGAGGGGTTGGTGTTTCTTGAGCATTTACCATGTGACAAGGTCTGTGCTAAGCACCTTACATGCCTACCTTCGGTGAATACATACAGCCCTGGCTGGGTAGCTCAGTTGGTTGGCGCATCCTCCCAATATGCTAGGGTGGCAGGTTTGATCCCTAGTCAGGGCACAAACAAGAGTTAACCAATGGGTGCATGGATGAGTGGGACAACAAATTGATTTTTCTCTCTCTCTCCTCTCTCTCTGTCAAATCAATAAAGAGTCCATACAGCTATCTATATTATTATCCCTATTTTATAAGATGAGGTAGCTGAGACCCAGAGACATTAGGCACAGCTACTATGAGCCTTGCAGACTCAGAAGCCCATTCTCTTAATCGCCACGCACCTTGTCTTCCTATAATACATCTTTCAGGTGATCCTGATTCCTCTGTTGTCCCTCTGTTGACGAGCTCGGAAAGGATATTCATGAGTGCTCCTATCCATAGTCCTCAGAATTATTTTATCAGGATCCGGAAAGAATTATCTGAAGCAGCCTAAAGGCTGAAAACTTTGCCCTGGAAAATGCACCTCTGTGGCCTTTTCCTCTTAAATATCAGGACACACAGAACACTAATGGCCATGAGACTCAGAATCAATGTCCCAACCTTACTAGTTGTGTAATCTAGGGCAAGTCACTTAGTCCTTCCTGCCTGAGTTACTTCATCTCTGAAATGGAAATGGTGAGAAGCATTCCTGCCCAAAGGTCAGAAGTAGTCCAGCTGTCTCATTATCTATTTTTGATCTCGTTTAGAACCTTCTGAGTCTAAGAAATAAGAGACTGTATGCTGGACCCTGAATTATGGGTCCATTGGTGCCCTTTTATAACGTGGGAAACAGAGCAGTATCTGCAAACATTGTACCCAGCAAGAAGTTCATGTTTCTGTTCTGTTTGTTGCCTTTTGAGTTACAACTTCAGACATTACTTTGACAGCATCTTTGGGCACTTTTCCTCTGTTAATATCTGTAAACAAAAAGTATTGAATTTTCTTTGGAATCCTAGCCCTTATCTAACTGCACATCTAGTCCTCATACCTGCTTCATTAATCTTGATTCCCAGAATACATCTATCACTTTTCCAGTTTCTTGTATCTTTACCCCTGTGGGTCTCTCTATCCGAACAAACCTTCCAACTCCAACAGTGTCTACCATCTTTACGTCTGGCTCAAATGTCGCATCCTCCCTGAAACTCCCTACAATCAACCTAACCTGGAATTGACCTTTTCCTTTCTTACAATCCACCGAAATGTCTTCGCTTCTTCTATGTTACCCACCATGGTCTTCTTCATATTGTTGCTATTTGTGTGTCTCTTGTTATCCTTATTGTGCTGTAAACATCTTGAGGGCAAGATCCCAAGGTGCGTGTTGACACATTAGATAGAGGTAGGGGAGTATCAGGGTTACAGCCATGGGCTTAAGTCACATTGCCAAATCTAAAACCTGCTTACACAATGTACTAGTTGCATGACCTTAAGCAATTACTTCAACTATCTAGTCTATAATTTTCTCTCCTGTACCTACCCATAGGGATCATATGAGAATTCAATGAGCTATTCCATGTAAAGTGCTTAACAAGTAACTAGCAAATTGTAGGTGCATAATAGATGTTCACTATTTACAGTGCTTGTGATGAGGTCTCCTTATTACTTATTCAATAAGTAAGTAATGCTGTATTAGTGCTGTATTAGTCTACAGGCTGTTATTAAAAATACACCAAAGACTGGATGGCTTAAACAGTAAACATTTGCTTTTTACAGTTCTGGAGACTGGGAAGTCTAAGATCATGGTGGCTGCCAATTTGGCTCCTGGGGAGGATTCTCTTCTTGCCTTGTAGACGGCCCCTTTCTTGCTGTGTCCTCGCATGGAAGAAAGAGGAAGATCTCTCTCCTTTCTTTTCTCTTCTTGTAAACCCACTAATCTCATCAGCTCATCTAACCCTATAATTACCTACTGAAGGGACCATCTCCAAATACAATCACATTGAGGATTAGGGCTTCAGTATATGTGTTTTGGGGAAGGCGGACACATTTCAGTCCACAGCAAGTACCTATATACATTTATTGAGCTAGTCTAAGGATAGAGCAATAAGCCAAACAGAAACAAATCCCTGTCTTGTGAAATTTATATTCTAATGGAAAGAGAAAGACTGTGTGGTAAACAAAACAGTGGACCCCAAAGATGTCCATATTCTTATCTCCAAGACCTGTGATATGTTACATTATGTGGCAACAGGGAACTGGTTACACGTGGAATTAAGGTTGGTAATATACTGATCTTATCATATGGAGATGATCCTGGATTATTTGGATGGCTTTGAGGTAGTCACAAAAGCCCTTATAAGGAGAAGAAGGAAACAGAGTAGCCAGATTGATACAGTATGGAAAGGACTCTATCTGCTGTTGATGGTTTTGAACACAGAAAGGGGACCATGAGTCCAGGAATGCAGGAGGCCTCTAGAAGCTGCTAAAAACAAGGAAACTGTTTCTCCCCTATAGACCTCAAAAGGAATGCAGCCCTGCTGACACCCTGATTTTAGTTGAGACTTTTAACCTTCCAAACTATAAGATAATAAATCTGAATTGTTTTAAGCCACTAAGTTTGTGGTAAGTTGTTACAGCAGCCACAGAAACACAGGCAGTATATGTATCAGATATCAGATGCAATGAATTCTATGGAGAAAATTGGAGCAGGGAATGTGGATAGGGAGTGTTAGAAGAGGCTGATTATAATTTTAAATAGAATTGAAAGGGGAAGCCTCTGGTGACTTTTGAGCAAAGAGCTTAAGGGGGTAAGCTAATAAGTAATGAAGTATCTGAGGAAAGTGTTTCTGGTAGAAGGCACAGCAAGCATAAAGGCTCTGCAGCAGGAGCTTACCTGGCTCTCTGGGAATCACAGGGAGGAGAGTGGGTGTAGTGGAATTTGTGATGAGGAAGCTGTTAGGAGACAGGGCCAGTGATAAAGGGGTGCCTGCTGGTGTTGGTTTTACTCTGAGTAAGATAGAAAGTGCAAGGCAGAGTCTGAGTAGCAGAGTGACATAATGTGGCATGCTGAACTGCACTGGCTGCTGGAGTGGGAACAGAATATACAGGGCAGGAAAGGAGCAGAGGCACTAGTTAGGAGGCTATTGGTATTTGTGGCTTAGACCAGGTGGTACCTGTGGAGGTGGAAAAAGAGCAGACCTCTATTTCTGTCTGCTCTTGGATGTCTTTTGAAGGTAAAACCAACAAGATATGCTGATAGATAAGAGGTAGATAATAAAAGGAGAAAAGTTAAAGATGATTCTATAACTTGGGGCCTTAAGTAACTGAAAGGTTGGAGTGGCCATGCACTGAGAGGGGGCAGACAGCAGCTGAAATGAGTTTGAAGTAGAGGTGATCCTGGGTGAACTTTGGTACCTGAAACTCCCCTTCCCCTATTCTTTCCCTTCAGATTGCTTTTCTACAGAAGCAAAAAAGCATACTCATAAGGATTAATAGCCAGTGAAAATGTATCTTATTCAGTGCACAGTGAAGACAATTTGCTATATAACACCCGTACAAGGTGCTGTTTAAAGCTGGATTTGAGATTGAGATGCTACAACCCAGGGTGCTGTAGATTAAAAAACTGTGTTCTCCCAAAATTTGTATGTCGATTCCAAGGTAGTGGTTTTTGGATGTGAGGCCTTTGGAAGGTCATGAGGACAGAGCTCTTATAACTGGGATTAGTGTCTGTATAAATAAGGCCCAGGAAAGCTTCCCTGCCCCCTTCTGTGTGAGGTTATAGCAAAAAGGTGCCTATGAGGAAACAGGCCTTCACCAAACACTCAGTCTGCTGGTACCCTGATCTTAGACTTCTCAGCCTCCAGAACTGTGAAGAATAAACTTCCCTGTCTATAAGTCACCCAGTCCATGGTATGTTGTTATAGCAGCCTGAACAAACTAAGACACATGACAACCTAGGAGGGTTTGAATTTTAAATGCTGGCCCACCCTCTTCTAGCCACCAGGTACAGGCTGAGCAGCTGGACAGAGAGTGGTTGACAGCTGGGGCACCATTCATCACACTGACCCTTCTCCCTGGTGAAAATTACCCAGGAAATACCTAAGTTCCTCCCAGCTTTACCTTTCTTCCCCAGGGAAGGAGCCACTAAGACCTAAGGGTCTGAACATGGGAAAGACGTTTTCTTATCCCTACAAACAAGGCTCGAATGCCCTCTTTGTCCTGAAAACCCTGAAAGCCCTGAAAGTTGGACCTCAATGTTTCTGAGACAATAAACTTTATTTTTCCTCTTTTCTGGACAGGACAGAAAAGATCATGTAACAACAATTCTTAGGCGGCAACAGCCTCGTCCCAATTAGAGACTACAGAGTGACAGAGCAGGACTATTAAAGGTAAGCCAGAGCAGTTAAGAGACACTTCCTTTCTAATAATTCTGTATGATGAAGAGTTCACTGATCGTCGTGAGGCTAAAAGATCAAAAGGAGCTTTAAAGTCACTGACTAAGGTTTGAGGGAGTTTGGGAATAAGATTGCATTAGTAAATGATGAATAGAAACATTGCTTAGTGGCTGGATTCTTGTACCTGCCTTTTTATTTTTCTCCTCATGTTTGAGTTTTATATTCACAATCTCCAAAACCTGCATTCCCCAAGTGACACAGAATTAAGTGGAATCATTTAATCCAGGGTCAATAGCATTAGACCATGACTATTTATTAAATGTTTCTTGCAATACCATAAATAACTTGATATTGCAAAGGATGTATGTGGTTTTAGAGGTTCTCATGTACTAGTAGTGGAAACCACTTTGGGGGGGAGGGATGTTTTCTCTACATATCCTAATTTCTATTTATATATTTTCGTAATTCTTTATATTGTGTAGTAAGAATTGCAAAATGCAATAGTCATTTGGTACTCCTTCATTGATATGCATTAACATGCAATCATACAGGAAATAAGAGATGTGGAAGACATATTTCTCTTCAGAAAGTTTATTTAGTATTTAATGACTCCTACTGTGAACTACAAATACTTTCTATGGTTAGTTTACCCCTTACAACCACCTTGTAAGGTATGACCTTATGGGTCAGACCGCGATCACACAAATAGAAGTGGGAGGCTGTGGGTTGGGTTTCAAAGCCCTTGCTCATTTCGTGACTCCCAGCCTGTTCTAATAAATCCGGTAGAATCTCAAAGTCTTTTTCAGTGATTAATGTTCCCCTTGGTAGTCAGAACATGGGATTTTTCAAGTCAGAATATCTTGGAGAAGATAAGGGATTTCCCCTCCTCTCTATGTCCCTTGGTGCTCTGAATACGGCCTTGTGGACCCAGAACGTAGCCTTCCTGATCCGGTATGTTCTTTGCTGCCCTGGCCAGAGGCCCGATGTCTTCTCCTTAAGGCTGTGAGCCGGGTAGACTGTCCGCGCCCCACCTCTTTTTCCGGAGGGCAGATGACCCAAAGGCGACCTGACTTCTTTCCCCCACAGAGCTGTCATTCCCCCGGCAGCCGCCAGGAGGTCCCCTCTCGGGGCCCCGGCGCGACCGCCGCCTAGAGAGCAAGTGGGGGCTACTCTGGAGCAGAGGCGGCCGCAGCTGGAGCCCAGCGCTCTCTGGCCCGCGCGCTCGGAGCCCCCGGCGTGGATCTGTGGGAGCCGCTCCTCCTGCCCCGAGCTCACCCTCTTCCTTTCGTGCAGGCTGCCGCCTACCCGGCTCAGGAAGCCGACAGGGCCCCGGGCTGAAGGTGAAACCCCACGGTGAGTGAGATCCCGCTCCCAGCGAGGGCGGCGGCGCCGCCCGGCTCGCTCCCGGTCGCGCCCAGGCGGGCGGAGGTGCTGGGCACACCTGGGGGCGGGTGCAGCGGAGGAGCTGGAGGCTGCGGACCCCGCTTCCCCGCCCGCCCTCCTCGCGTTTCCGGGCTTGGAATGTGCTTCGGACCCCTGCCCGCGCCTCGGCTTCTGGCCGGCTCCTCACGCGCCTTTCCTGGGCTCCGGGGCCTTGATTTTAAAGGATAAATCAATAAAAACCATCTACCTTCGGGGTACAAGTCCGCCCCGGAACGCACCCCGAGTGGAAGATGACTGCAGGGTGCGCGTTGGGCTGTGGGTGGCGGGAAGACAAACTTTTACAGAAGTGCTTCTGGGCCGGGGACGACGTTTGGGGCGTCTGGATCCTGTAGGAGGAGGCTCGGCGTGGGGCGCGAAGGGGTGGCGAGGGGGCGCTCCACTCCACCGGCCAGGTCGCCCCCTGCACTGTCGGTGCTTCTCTGGAGGGAGGGGGGTAAAGGAGGTACAAATCCTGCTGAACCCCAGAGCCGACAACTGTCAAAACATCTGGAAAGCCAGCCCCTCCCTTCCCTCCACTGAGGAAAAAGGTGAAAACCCTTTAACTCTCCTTTGATTGCGTCTCCCTGCCTGTGGGCCCCTCTCGGAAGGGCGAAAGGGCTGAGGAGTAAGCACCAGAGACCTCGCACGCCTCAGGACCCTCCTTCGCCCACGTTCCCGACCACCCCGCTCCCCGACCCGCCCAGACATCCTTTCTGCGGGGACCACGCCACAGAGCCGATTAAGATCGCGGTGAACGGTCTTTTGTTTCTCTGCCTTCCCCTATTGTGTGCTTTCCAACATTTGGCGGGGCTGGGGGCGAGAAAGAAGCCCCTGGGGTCCTAAACTCCTGCTCCCCGCGCCCGCGCCCCTGCCAGCCCCAGCCCGGGCGGACCCCAGCGTGGCCGCCCCACCCCTGCTCGCGGCTGCGGGGCGGAGGGAAAGTTGCTCCTGCCCCGCCTCTTCGGCTGCCTGTGGCCCGGGGCGCGTTTCTCAGATCTGAGCCCACGCGCCCCGCAAAGGGTGCAGATCCGAAAGGGGTGCCGCTTTCGAGAGAGAGGGAAGCGAGGTTTTGCTCCATTCCAGGGTGTCCTTGGGTGGGTACCAGAGGATTTCGATCTCCACCTAAAGGCGCCGGACGGGATCAGGGCACTTCTGGCCGGCAGAAAGCCATGGTTCTGAGATCTGCGAGTTTCCAAGGGCTGGGGAGCGGGCGAGTCGCCTTAAAAAGAATGATAAGGGAAATAACCTAGGAAGCCTCAAGTCTTTGCCTAGAAATAATGGTAAGGTGGGCCCCCTCCAGAAGGAACGTGGGATTCTGACTTCACGTAGGGCTCCAAGTTGAAATCTCAGGTCCCCTCTTTGCAGTTAGAAAAGGACGACCCTGAGGACACAGCGCAGACGCGCCAAGGCCGTGCTCACACTCCCAAGCCCTGCGAACCGGTGGCTTGGGACTGGCCCTAGTTTCCCTGTGGCCGTGCGCCTGTTAGATTACGGGTGGCCCTATTTATTGCCCTGCCTTCCCTCACAAATTAGATTGCTTACACGCAGTACCTGTTCTTTTTGAGTGTGGATTATTTATTAAGTAACTAGGGCAAAAACGAAGTAGCCACTTTGAGAAAGCAGGGTCCTCCTTGGATAGTGACCAGAAAGTCGCTCTGCCTCCGAGGGGAGGCGAGTCTGTGCACCTGTGGCTATTCCTTCTGATAGTGTACATATACTGGAGTCGCCAGCTTTTTCTGTGGGATGCTCCCAGTCAGCCCCTCTTCCAGGGAGACTCAGTTACACTCTTTATCCTTCCCCCAAGCCAGGAGAAGGAGGAAGTTTCCATCTGAACACTTGCCACCTATGTATCCACTCAGGCATTTTAAGTGCACTTGGCTCTGCAGTTCTAAGGGTACACCTTTATCTGAGTTAACAGAACCTTGGAGGTTACACTTAATGAAGAAGAACAGAGGACACTGCTAAATCAGGAAGGTAGACGCGTAGAGCACTTTCTCCACCAATTTCTGGAAAGTAGGAGTGGGACCAACAAAAGAAGAAGTAAAGTCTTTGAAGCACCTAAAGTCACTTTACAAACACTTCATTTTGAAAATAATCCCCAAGGAGGGAGTCCTTTAAAAAATAGCAGCAGTAGCAAGGGAGAAGTGGCAAGAAGGACCTGGGTGGCTCAAGAGGTACCCAAAGGCACCTTCAACAAAGTGAAAGGGTGTGCTGGTCCCAGCTGCTACCCCAGTAAGGGAAACAGGGTAATTGTAGTAGACGATGAGTTTCTTTTTAATTTTAGAATTAAAAAATATCCCCCCCCAAAAATTATTGTAGGAAATAGAAAATACAGAGAGGTGACAATGAAAACAAAGGAAAGAGGATTGTTATAAACAAGGCTCCAGTAAACAATCTTAACCAATTCTTGCTTGCAATAAATTCTGAAGATGGGATAGCTGGGCCAAAGGAGTGGCTGACTTTTTAGGATATTTAAGGCTGCCTTGCCCTGGCCAGCATGGCTCGGCTGGTGGGAGTATTGTCTGTTGCACCTAAGGTTCACTGGTTGGTTTCCTGGTCAGGGCACGTTTGTAGGTTGCCGGTTCAGGGTTTGGGTTCTCTGTCAGGGTGTGTACAGGAAACAACCAATCAATGTTTCTCACATCCTTGTTTCTTTCTCTCTCCCTTTCTCTTCCACTAAAATCAGTTTTTTAAAAAAGATTGCCTATTGTCCTGGAGGAAACTTGTGTGGGTTTACCCTCTCCCCAACAATAGACAGAGGATTTCTTCCTATATGCTATACCCTACTCACACTGTACAGTATCGTTCTTTTTCGTCTCTGCCAGTGGAATGGGCCGGGAGTACCTTAGTGTCTTCTTTTGCACATTGTCTGTTTGTATTTCTTCCTTAGGGATGATGCCAGTTTGTCTCCTTACCTATTTTTCAGTGACCATGTTCTCCTTTTTCTGTCTAGAGGTGTTCTTAGTAAAAGCATACTGTTCTGACTTCTGCCCCTGCTCCTACAGTCAGACGATCTTTATTGACTTGAAGTGTCAATTCTCTTCCCTCTTGTATAGCAAACATTTGGCAAGATTACAAACATAAATTACTAAGGTAACTGACACGATCCTAGTAGAGTTATTAGGGAGGCCACACAAAGCCGTTATTAGAGAGATTCATGGGAAATATCAAGGGCATACTTTCTGCTTAACAGCTTGCATGCCCCAACTCCTTTGCAGTTTCTAATGCTGTTGTTTGTTTGTTTGTTTGTTTTCCATGGAGAACAACTCTGTTGATGAGCAGTTTTTACTAAATAGGTGCTGCTAACTCATTTTATGGTCTGATCCTTCCACTGAGAACCAGCAGACCATGATCCACAACTTGTTCTCACCCTTTAATCATTTCTTCTAACTTTTTGACTGAAGGTTGCCTCCATTTTATCATATGATTTTCTCTGTTTGGCTATGGATTTTGAGTCCTGCACTTGGGTGAATCTTGAATCTAAGCAATTGAGCATCACACTGTTAAAACAAATAGTAGGAGGTGTCTCCCAGGGACTGAACCAGGTACATTTCACCCTCTTTTGTGAATTTGTGTAGTCTCAGTCTTGATGTCAGTTCTTGCTTGAAAGCAGATAGATGATTCTGAAATGGGTTGGAGGAGAACAAGGAAGAGGTTCATTTCAGCTAGATGATGAATTAATACACATGAGGCACCACATCGGAAAATTTAAGTAAATAATCTAGGTAATTTGGTACAAAATAACTTTTTAAAAGGCAATCTATACTAAAGTGTCAAGTATTATTAAAATAACTAATTTCCTTAACAGACAGAGACTGATCTTCTAATTGGGGAAATCCAATGTGACATTATTTCATAGGATGACTGTAGGCATTTTATTTCAGACACACAGAATGATGAAGACAGATACTATACTTTTCTGCACCATTTTCCCTGCCTTGAATGTAGAAATCAAATCATATGAATTGGGAATGAACAGTGCTCTCCGCATTAGAATCATAGGCTCTCGAAGGTTGAACATGAGCTTAATGGTCATCTAATTCAACCAAGCAATATGAAAGAGTGGATCTTCATTCTCTTAAAATAATAGAATACCATCCTACACACTTTGTATAAGTTTAAACAAACCACGCTGAGAAACAAGTGGAGCAGAAATGTCAACCTTTTTTTTTTTTTTTTTCTTTGCAGGCAGGGGGAGAAAGAGAGGGTTTTAACTCTGTGGAAGTTTATAGAAGTTCTTGAAACAGGCTGAATTTAAGACTAAAACACCTTGGCAGCAAAAGGTTAA
This sequence comes from Micronycteris hirsuta, assembly GCA_004026765.1. Lineage (NCBI taxonomy): Eukaryota > Metazoa > Chordata > Mammalia > Chiroptera > Phyllostomidae > Micronycteris > Micronycteris hirsuta. Next base: position 155,776 of record PVJI01001569.1, on the reverse strand, counting down.
GTCTTTGAGTTGTTGTTACATTTTGAAACATTCTCTGATCCATATTCTCTAGCCATTGGCTTGGTAAAGTTCAAAGAAAAGGTTCAAAGCAAGTACAAAATAGCAAAAGGAAAGAGGAACAGAAAGTAGAAGATGGAGCCGGAATCTTATTCCTCTACAAGCTGTCTTCAGGACTTTGTAACAAGGTTCTTGGCCACCCAGCAGAAGGTTGGCATTACCTCTCTTAGGTGAATGTGGCTGATGTTGCTAGGCCAAACTTTTAGAGAGAGTAAACATTACATAAACAACCACCAATTCAGCCGAGAGCAGGCTTAATAGTAATTCTTAAAAAGAAAATAAAGGGGAAGGAGATTTGGAAAGAAATGGAATTTTTGTCTTAAAAATCTACCTTATTTCCTCCTGAGTAGTGCTGTGAATTTCTGAAAGTAGTAGAAACATCTTCTGATTTCCACTCGGACGATCTCCCAGGCACAGTGACTGTATTTCTTGTCTTTCAGGAAACTGACTATCCTATAGAAGTACCTCCTCAGTTCTATGTGGTTCCGCTGGAGGACCACAGCTCCTGGCTGTTCCTTCTCATCCTCTTCTGCCTGTTTCTTGTCTTCATTTTTCTCCTCTTCTTCCAGGCATTGTTCCAGATACTGCAATTGCTGATCAAGTCCGATTTGAATTTGTTTCAGGTGTTCCTCTTCCCAAGTGGGTTGGAGCGTGGATGGAGTCAAGATGTTGAAGGCCAACATGGATATTTCATAGAAGACTTCTTTAACGCCTCTTTTCAGAGGCTGGGTGTATGATAGGATATCTCGGGGCAACGCAAAAGCTTTGTTTTCTCTTACACACTTCACAGGAAATGAGTTGCTCACAGTGCTCAAAAGTCTCAGATTTTGCCAGATGACTCTATGCAGGTGAATATGCAGCAAGTCACAGTCCACAGCGAGGGTGCCGGTGATGAACAGGCTCACAAGCCATGCGGGCCACAGACACTTTCGAATCACGTCAGGCTTGGTGTTCATTTTTCTCCTGAGCCAAAAGATTCGCAGGACTCAAGGTTAACCACTCAAGGTTAACGACGATGTTCTAGGGCTTACGTATGCCTTCGTGTGCCTTTTATATCTTCAGCGAGGAGGAGTTTTCTCATTTGTCCTTTTATGGTTCTCAGGGTTTTGGCGCCTTTACCTCTGGGTTTTTTTTTTTTTTTTTTTTTTTTTTTTTTTAACTTTGGGTGACTATGCTGACTTTGGAAATTCCAACCCAGTACTATAGAATCATAATAAGATTGATGCAGAGTATCACCCAATTCGATTACATAAGAGAAAGCAATCCTCCAAGAAAATTCATTTTTGTACCTGGCACTAGAGCCAAACATGGTGTCTCGTTGAGTTAATTATAGACATTGACCAAATGACTACGATTATTTCATGGGAAGACTAATCTTGTTAAATGAAGCTTCTATATTTGCCTATTTTCTCTTTGATTTTTCTGGGTCTCAAAAAAGATAGAAAATGGAGTTGGTCAATAGATCGTGGCACTTATCAGAGAGAAGACTAAGCTAGCCTGATTTTCTGTTGCTTTTAGAAAATGTTGATAATCTCCAACTATCCTTTCTTTTCCTTAAGACCGAGCCAGCACTCCCACCCCTGCCCAGCATTTCATCCGTATCTTCCGTAGCGGTCCTCTAGGCAGTTACACATCGAGTAATATTTTTCTGCTCCATTAACTTCTCGTATCATAGATTTTCTTTACTTTTAGGTATGGCTTAGACAGTATTTTAAAGCTTCTGCTTGGCTATCTTTCCTTCTTCTTTGGAGATTCTTGACACTGTAAAGACTTGTGTTTGTTTCAGTTTGTTCTTCATTGAGGAGGTGTGTGAGTAGGCGATTACCCATTTTAACCAAGCTACTTACACCTGGACCGGTATGTCTGTGGTAATGATGGCTAGCCACCATTTATGGTTTTCCCTTTGTTTGGCGAAATAAGCTTCTGGTTATGGTCTAGGCAAATGGATTCCTTTCCCCAGGAATGTGAAGTGGAATGCCATTAAATAATGATAGTTTAATTATCATCTTAAAAAAAAAGAAATACATTAATTTTTTTTTTAATTTAAAGATTTTATTTATTTATTTATTTTTTTAGAAAGAGGAGAAGGGAGGGAGAAAGAGAGGGAGAAATAGCAATGTATGGTTGCCTCTCACATGGCCCTCACTGGGGACCTGGCCTGCAACCCAGGCATGTGCCCTGACAGGGAATCGAACCGGGACCTTCTGGTTCCCAGCCCGCGCTCAATCCACTGAGCTACACCAGCCGGGGCAAGAAATACATTAATTTTTAATAAAGTCATTTTAGAATTGTAAGCAACCATAGTTCCACAAGTATGGCAGACTTTCCTTGAAAATTTGCCCTAAAATGTTATTGTTTAAAGTAGTTGGCTGTACCAAAGGCTAATTGTAGACAAGTGAGATTTCTTAAAATCCTGATTTTTGGACTGATTTCCAATGAAAAGAAAACTTACTACATATGTTTTTACTCTATATGCTCTCTCTCTATAAATTCTGATTTCACAGATTTTGTATGACTAATTTGGAAAAGTAATTGGGAAAAAAGGGATCTTGTATATAAGTTGATACAACTTTTGTAGAGAGCAAAATGGTGATATGAATCAAAAGCCTTAAACACGTACATAATCTTTGATTCAGTATTTCTCTCATTAGCAATTCATACTCAAGAGAAAATGATGGATGGCTTTAAAGACTTAGCTGATGTCAGTAAGTTTTTCACAGCAAAAAATGAAAAGCAATTAAAATGTTTAGCAATATGTTCTTGGTTAAGTAATTTATCATTTAAAATTTCTGTACAAGCATTAAAAATTAGGTTGTAGGAACATATTTCTTCACTTGAATAGATTTACTTTGTAGCTTAAAAACAAACTTATATGGTAGTATATATAGTCCAATACCATATTGGTTATATATTTACAGGTTATACATGTAAAAAGTATGGATATCAGTGCAGAAAGCATCTAGAAATATATATGCTACAAATATTTTGTCATTATTTCTGACTGGAAAAACAATGGGTGATTTTTATTTTTGTATTTTTATTTACCCAGGTTTTTAAAGTTTGGCGTAGCCAGCAAGCATTTCTTTGTTTAGTAAAACAAACTCTTTAAAAAATAAGATACGTTAAAAGACAAAAATTTTAAAAAAAGACAAAAATTATTCTACATCTTTAGTGGGACCAATACTACTTTAGTTAAACATTTCTATTCTCGAGTATACACTTCAAAAGGCAATGCGAATTTTCTCTAAGACTGAGTTCCAATACAGTTGATATGAGTAACATAGACTACATGGGAGTTCCATGTCCTATCCTTGCAACTTTTCATTTAAAAATACATGTGTTAATATAAATAGACACACATGCACAGCCTCAACCAAGTGTAAAGCACCTTCGTGGGCCAGACCTCCTTATAAAGCTCGCAAAACAGTTCCTACCAAGTGCTTGCTGCTAACCTTCTGTAAGTTCGTATATTTTCTGCCATGTGCCATTTTGTCAATTTATTTCCCTCCCCCCAAATTTCCTCCTTTTATAGTCATTCCACATCATATCCTCATTTGTTCACAGTTGTATTTCTAGCACCTAGCACATGCCAGTCATGGGCTAGGGCATGAAGAAGGAGGAATAGGGTGAATTCTAGAATCGCAAGGAGACATGATTGAAGAAGCAGGCATGGTCTGAGTGTTTCTGGTAACAAGAGTGATGGATAGCCTTCCATAAGCATGGACCTCATTCACTATGGCCTATAAATGTTCATTGATGCTGATGTTGACAATATTCATGACAAAGGAGGAAAGGTGATTGACATGCATATCTTCACCTCTTCTACCATTAGGATTGCCTGATTTAGCAAATACAAATATGGAACACCCATGCAATATTTGGAATGCACCTACAAAATCATTTATTGTTTATTCAAAATTTAAATTTAATTGGGTTTCCCCTATTTCTACCTGGCAATCCTATCCGCCATGCAAGCTCCCATTGACTTCTTAGAACAGAACTCAGACGTGAAGTTCTCTACAGGAAGCTTTTCCTCTCTTAGTTGTCCACCTCGTGCAGAGGTGTGTTCCGTTGTATTTCTCTGCATTGGCTTTGCTTGTGCATTTATCCCTAACAACTGTGCACACTGTAAAAAGGGACCCTGTCATATTATAGCAAAACAGTGCACACACATACATGTATGCTCACACATAATGGCCCTGATCAGAAACATTACTGGATGACCAGTTGTTAGTCATACCTGTAAAAGCTATACCGTCTGAATATATCTTAGATGACAATTAGAAAATTGAAAAGAATGACAGTGTAAGGACACTTTTTTGCCCACAGATTTGTCACAACTGACCAGTCTGCCATTAGTAAGCTATGCGAGGGCATGGCTAGTGTTTGTATGATATCTGTTCTTATTTCTCTAGCATGTTTTGAGATTATTTACACGTGGCCAAGCTTTCCTGAGGGAAAGCTGATTAGCAGGGGCTGCCCCGTTGTCAGTGAAGCGGTGGGAAGTCCATGTGGGTTACACAGTTTACAGTAATGGGCAGGGCACAACTTGTTTGACAAAATAGATATGAGGCATTTCAGTCTAGACATCATAACTGTGATTTAGCTCAGGGGCACTTGGCATCTTCTGGTAAGATTATTTTGCTGTTCATGGAAAGACAAGTTTCAAACTAACATCTGAGAGTAACGTGTTGATCATTGTGTTACTCAGTACATGAGAGTAAGTCATTCCATTTGGGGTCAGAAGATGATTAAGCCCAGTAGAGAGATCAGAGATAGGAAGTCTTGTGTCCATGTCTGGCAGTGCTTCCCGCAGGACAGGGAGACAACAGTCACCATGAAGTTGTGCAGCTACATTAGCTCCAGACCAAGCCCGAAGCTCTAACAACTTGGCATTTCTCTCATTCTCCTTGGTCCACATTGGGATCAGCCTCTCCCGTGGTCCCCTTCTTGGTTCTTCTTCTCTCAGTGATGTACCTGGTATAGAAATGCATAATTACTACACAAGTAATACACAGATATGTCCATACTGTAAAAATTCAGACACTTCTGGTAACGTGAAAGCTTGGCTTACTAGCTCAGCCTCACCTCATGCCACTGTCCTCCCATGCAGGAATTACAGGTATCAGTTGGGTGTATGTTCTTATTTGGTGTCTTTCTACACACTAAACACTAAGTTTTGTGAGTGCGAGTACAACAACTGGCTTGTTTGCCGCTCCCTCTTGAGTGCCCAGCAGACCCAAAAGAGATCAAGAGAGACCAAGATCACTTCCATGGGTGATATGCAGCTTGGGATTTGGGGGATTGGGTATATATTTTAAATTGCCAAAACAGGATTATCAAAATTATAATATGCTTTTACATTTAATCCTGTAAGCATATCTCTGTGACTGTATATATGATATCATTTGGAAAGAATATAAAAATCTACATTAGAAACCCTTCATGAATATGAGGCGCAGGATAAATGTGTCATCAGACCTGGATTAGAAGGCACCTGGCACATAGTAGATACTCAATAACTATTTGTTGGATGACTAAAAGAAGGTAAGGAAGCCACGTGTCTATAAGAGTGAAGTTATTTTGTGGTTTAATGATTTTGGTGCAGGGACACGGGGAGGACACAGTCAGGTGTTGGGGATAGTTGAGTGCACCGAATGGTAGATGGCAGCTCAAGCATCCATTCAGTGTCCTCTCTTACTCCCATTGTTTTTCTTTGGGATTCCCTGAGGCTGGGTAGGTCATGAGGACCTTTACTCTAGTGGCAATACATAGTTTTGTGTTGTCTGGTTGACTCATATATCTTTCCCTCCAGACAAGAAATGTGTCTTGCCCTGGCTGGGTGACTCAGTTGGTTGGAACATCATCCTATACACCAAAAAGGTTGTGGGCTCAATTCCTGGTCAGGGCACATACCTGGGTTGTGGCATCAATCCCTAGTCAGGGCACATTTGGGAGGCAACTGATTGATGTTTTTTTTTCTCTCTCTATCTTTCTCTCTCTCTAAAGTCAATAAACATATTCTCAGGTGAGGATTAAAAAAAAAAAAAGAAATGTGTCTTATTGGGTTTTGTTCCCATCACATCTCTTACCTAAGACACTAACTGCTCATTGAATAAAAGACTGCATGTGATTTCTTATGATTCTCAAATTTGGGTATTAAACTGTGATGAAAACCTGCTGAGAGGTTGTAAGATCATCCTTTCCCCATCACCCCAACATTGCCACTTCTTTGTATGAGATGCTCCCAGTAGCTGTCATTTTATCACATTATCCTTAGGGAGACACTTTGGACAAACTTATCCTTGGTTCTATTTTATAGCCCAGCTTTAGGATATACACATAGTAACTTCCTACGCAAGAGTAATTTGAGATTTTAGGAAATAATCCCTGATAAAAAGAAATTTAATGTGGTGGAATAAGTATTTAAATAAATAAATAAATAAAAACTATCAGTAAAACCTACCCTCAGTTTTGGAATTCCCAGAAGAGCTTCTATTTATGTGCTTGTCCCACTATAGTTTGTCTTGGTCCATTCAAACCTTACTAGGACTTTCAGTTCTGAGAAGATAGTGTTTCAGATTGTGGCAATGAAGGATATCACCCATCAGAATACTCCTCTTTACCTACTGAGTAGATGTGGATTTCTTCCTGGACAATATCTTCCTGGCACCCCTATGATTCAGATGTTGGAACATTTAAAGTTGTCCTGGAGGTTCCTAAGGTTCTATCATTTTTTTGAATTCTTTCTTTATTGTGTTCTAGATGAATGTTTATTTCTTCCTTCTGGTTCAAATCATTGATTTGAGCCCTAGTTTTTTTCCCTTCCCTGTTGGTTCCCTGTACATTTTCCTTTATTTCACTTTTCATAGCCTTCACTTTTCCCTCTATTTTGTGACTATACTCAGCCATTTCTGTGAGCATCCTGATTACCAATGTTTTGAACTTTGCATCTGATAGGCTGGCTATCTCTTCATTGCTTAGTTCTATTTTTGGAGCTTTGATCTGTTCTTTCATTTGGGTCATACTATTATTATTATTATTTTTGTCTCAGTGTGCCTGATACGTAGTAAGGGGCCGAGCCTTAGGTATTTGCCAGGGCAGGCCAACCCACTTTGCTGTGTTGTGGCACCATATGTGGGGCAGGGGACCAAGAGGGAATAATGCCACTTGCTCAGCTCTCAGCTGGCTTTCAGTCACTTTCCCCACTGTCCACAAGCAAATTGGGCCCTCTGGTGCTGATTCCCAAGTGGGTGGGTTTGTGTACATTCTAGGAGCCTGTGGGTCTCTCCAATAAGTTCTCTTGTGAGTCTAGGAGTTTCTCCTGCCACCGCAACCCCCACAGATTTTACAGTCAGAGGTTTTGAGGCTTTATTTCCCCACACTGGCACCCTGGGTTATATGGTCTGCCTAGCTTCCCAGTTGTTCTTCCAAGTTTATCCACATGCAAATGTGAGACCACCGATCTGCCAGCCACCACTTCAGCTGGTCTGCCAGCAGCCACCTCGTCCACCCTGGTCCTTCAGCTGTTGCCTTGCTGCGATTCCTTTCCACCCCTCCTACCGGTCTGGAAGAATGTTTCTTCTTTAACTCCTTGATTGTCAGATTTCATATATTTCAGTTTTCTGGCAGTTTTGGTTATATTTTGTTTCTAAATTTGTTGTTGTCCTCTTTCAGTTGTATGAGGAGGCAAAGTGTATCTATCTATGCCTCCAGCTTGGCCAGAAGTCTTAGGATAAATAATTCTAAAAGGAGTTGCAACCATTACATGGATGAAGACAGTGTCTTCTTTCAACTACTATCAGCTTGTATGTGGCCATAAGGTTTCTTGACATTTATGAACAACAAAAAAAGGCATTATTATCGAAAACTTTAAGTGAGCTTTTTTTTAGACTGACAGAAGACTCACATCCTCCAAATTTTAGGATTTTTTTTAGTGTTTGAGCAATGTCTTAGTTTGGGGGTGATGTCCTGAACAAGGAATTACAGGATGTATTAGTTTCCTATAACTGCTGTAAAAAAATTTCCACAAACTCTGTGGCTTAAAACAATAGAAATCTTTTCTCTCAGAAGGCTGTAATCAAAATCATTAGGACCGTGTTTCTTCCAAACCTTCTAAGGGAGAATCTTGTCTCACCTCTACTAGCTTCTTGTGATGGCTGATCCTTGGTGTTCCTTGGCCTGTAGATACTGCACTCTCATCTCTGTCTTTGTAGTCACATGACATTTTCCATGTGTCTGTGACTCTGTGTCTTCCAGACATTGTCTTTAGGTATTCTTTGGTAAAAATCTGCATGATTAGTAATAATAATAAATGATAGTATTTATTTAGTAATTACAAAGTACCAACTCTCTATATAAATTATCTTTACTTCTCACAGCCACTATATAATGTAAATGTCATTATCCTCAATTTAAAAACGAGGAAATGAAAGCTTGGAAATATTGAATGACTTGCCCAAGATCACGTAGCTGGAAATGCACAGAAAAAGGATTCAAACTTAGGTTTGTTTGAGGCCACATTGAATTGTTATAGGATCTAGGGTTGTAAAAGTTTTGGTATAAAATCCACTGTGTATGTCTATGCAGTAATAACCTATTTTATTCCCAGAATGATTTGAAGCAGCTTGTAAAATATACACAAGAGAATGAAAAGTAGTTAAACCAGCGTTGTGGGAAAACAAGTGCAAGAAAACAAGTGAAGCCGGGTGCAGTGAGAGCACAAGCACGCGTGGCATCGCGGTCACTGCCGTTACTGCAGGAGGCCGCAAATCTCCTCTCTAGAAGCAAAGAGGAAACATACTCTGTTAAAGTAATCCCAGTATCCAAAAGGTAAAGCAAACCAGTACCAAAGCTAAATCCTCAGGAGAAGCAACGCTTTTCTTGGTCCTGGGAGGACTTTTTCCTGTGAGCCTCCAAGAAGAGAGCCCTCTGGGATTGCTTGGGCAAAGAGCCCAGCAACTTCCTTATTCATGTAACGCCATTACTGCCGCTACAGGGGTGGCAGGGCTGCATCTTGTAGCCTTCCTCCTTGTAGGTGGATGTCACATTGCCAGTGTGCGGTTCCTTGGCAAGCATTCTGTAGGGACTTGTTGAGTTTTCTCATGTTAAGTGACAGAATGGAGTTCATAAGTTCAGCTGGATTGGGGTAGCATTTCTTCATCGTGGCCCAAAGTGGGGAAAAGTGTGGTCACACATGTTGGCACTCTCAGAGGCATTCATTGCAGACAGCCTGCTTTGACGTTTCCAGCATCCCTGCCCAGATCCAGTCCTACATTTCCTATGATTCGTACAGAGGAACTTTTGGGAAAACTATTTGTGAGCATGACTCTCCTCCATTTAGTCAGAACAGGAAAAACTAGCTATTCTGTCATATTGACCCAGTGCCATGAGCAAAATTGAAATGCATACTAGACTTCTACATAGTCCCAGAGTTCATTGGCTGCTCCCCTGCAAGGGCCATAGCCCTAGATGTAGAAACCCAAGGAAGGGACCTGTGGTTTTGCTCTACATTGAGATACCATTTTTCATTTGTTTGTTTGTTTTCCTGAAGGCCTTCTTCCTAAGTTGGATAGTAAATTCAAAGCCAGGATAGTGTTGTGTGCTCAAATGTTATAGATAACGAAGTGTTAAGACATGTCCTTTTGGGATTATCTATTTTGCGGACTTGATATTTTTCCTTTAAGAGTAAAACTGTGTGAAAATGGTCATATGGATGGCCCCAGAGCTAAATCTTCTGTGTGTTCCCAAGAGAGATGAATGAAGAGAATAGAAGTTGGGATTGCCGTCTTTCAGGGATGGTGTTACAGGCATTCAAAGTGGCCCAGCATTTGACCTACCATCGGAAGCTGTCCTACAGCACAGCCTCTAACATAACAACTAGGCTGTTCTGAACCCCTGGTAATACAATTGTTAACTTTTTTTTTTTTTTACTCCTCACTGAGAACACTTTTTCATTGCTTTTAGAGAGAGAGAAAGGGAGAGAGAAAGAGAGAGAGGAAGGGAGAGAGAAACATTGACTGCTTGTGCCCTGTACACACCTGGACTGGGAATCGAACCTGCAGTCTTTCAGTTATGAGACAATGATCCAACCAACTAAACAGAATTTTTACCTTTATACCAAGAAAGTTGGGAAAGCACCAACATCTGCATCTGGCATACGCCCAGGCCGACTTCGCAGAGTTTGTGCTGTGAGACCTAAAGTTCTAATGAGGTTGTCTAAAACAGCAACGAAAACAACAACAAAACATGTCAGCAGGGCCCATGGGGGATCTATGTGTGCTGCGTGCATATGACAGGATCAAGTGTGCTTTCCTTGGTGAGGAGCAGAACTTCGTTGTGAAAATATTGAAGGCACAAGCACAGAGTGAGAAAGCTAAACAAAATAAATAAATAAAGACAGCTTTTTTGAGTAATGAAAGCAATTAAAAGACAAAAGAGAAATTGGGATTGCCCTATAACCATCCCACAAGGACAGGGAATAGGACAGTAACACTTACTGCCAAATGTGACAATATAGGTTTCTATAGATGGTACATGGGGCATCATCCATCCATTCATCTATCCATCAATCCATCCATCCGTGTGTCCACCAGTCTCTGAGGATATGATGCCTAAAACAAGATAGTAAAAAAGAAAAAAAAAGCCCTGGCTGGTGTGGCTCAGTGGATTTAGCACTTGCCTGTGAACCAAAGGGTCACCTGTTTGATTCCCAGTCAGGGCACATGCCTGGGTTGCGGGAATGACTGGGTGCCCAGTTGGGGGCATGTGAGAGGCAACCACACGTTGATGTTTCTTTTCCCATCTTTCTCCCTCCCTCCCCCTCCATCTAAAATAAGTAAGTAAAATCTTTTAAAAAAAGAAAAAAAAAAGGTTCATGTCCTCAAAGAGTATCCAGATTTTGAGATAATAAAGACTAAAATTATAGGGTGCTGTAAGCGCTGTGAAGGAAATAAACAGGGCACAAGGGCAACTGGGTAAGTGATGGCTGAATTGAGAGTTGAAGGATGAGGAAAAGTCAACAACGTAAAGAGCTGGAGGGAAAGCATTTCAGGCAGAGAGCTGAAGTCTAAAAGCCCTGATGGAAAAGCGCTTGGAATATTCAAGGAATATGAAAGAGATCAGCTGGGTTTGGGCGAGGGGAATGGGGAGGTTGGTACTAGGACAGGTTGGGACTGATGAGGGCATGGCAGGCCATGATGGAGTTCCAGTTTTACTCTAAGACCAGTGAAGATACGTGAGAGAATTTAAAGCAAGAAAGTGATGTGATAGGGTATGTGCTCGACAGAAGTTGCTCTGGGGACCCTAAGCGGAACAATTTGGAGGCAGGGCAAGAGTGGAGACATGCAGCCTGGGTAGAAAGCAGATATTTCAGTAGGCCAGGCAAACGGGGGGATCTAAATAAATATGGGGACAGTAGAAATGGAGAGAATAGACTCTCCATTTGGAGAATGGCCCATACATGATTTGAGAGATGTTTTTAGTAAGTTAGTTATGACCCATTTGGGTCCAGACTAACTTCTGTGATGATCAAAGGCAGTTTTCCAGAAGTGCCATTGGTAATCCATTTGATATAAGGTCTTTACTATATTAACATGATCATTTTTGATAACCAGTAAGTAATCTCATTTGGCATTATGTCTTTAACTGTATGGCCTTAAAATAGGTTAGGTCTCTTACACTTTGGACAGCAAAATAAATAATTTACTTCATTGGACTTAGGTTGGGGGTGAGGCTTGAATTTCCCAGAGTTAGCCTGGGGATTAAATTTCTGAGAATGTTCCCTGATGTATTTCCTGTGGGTACACAGGGCAAATGCATATCCCTGTACATTTTAGCAATTAAATAAAACAATGTATTTTATGATCCACTTTACACATGGATTACTATCAGTAGTCATCTCATTATGGAATATAATCACACAATTCTGAAGTTATGAAAGCTATTTCAATCTGTTATTTACTAAATATAAATGAGAGCCTCTAGCTGGTAACTCCAATTCTCTTGATTTTTTTAAAATCTCAGAAATGTCTAATGGTCAGAGATGTCTGTCTGCACTAATGACCTGATGCAAACTGTACTCCCATGAAACCCTGGTGTTTAATGGTCTGAATCAAGATGTTCTTGTCACTAAAGTCAAACAATACTAGATTCTTCTGTGTCAGAGAAAAATTAAATAAATGAAATGGAGATTCTGTATTTCAAGGTTTTCAGCAGCATTTTTCTTAAACTTTTGGCATCTCTGATGGTTTACCTAGTGTAGAAGCTAGTCTTCTTAATTCTAGAGTATTTTTTTTAAATTATTGTTATTTTTTTATGAGCTAGTGTCTGATTTGGCACACAATGATTAGATTGATAATTTTACAAATACTGTAATTTATCAGTACTTCAAAATTTTGCAAAAATCTCAGGACTTCCAGATGCTTCAGGTATCAGCTACTGTAACAAACACATGCAAAAAAGTAAAATGGCCCATACATGATAGAAGCATGTACCATTTGGAACTGAGGTACTTGGCTTTCTTTCAAGTAGTGATCAGAGACACTGATACCTTCCATCTCGTGGTTCTGCTGTCTTCCATGTGGCATGTATTAGGGTTTATCTTCAACAAGTGGGGGCAAAATGGCAACAGATGGAGGAGTGTCCATGTGAGCATTATCCGGGGTAGGCTTGGAGGGGCACACATCACTTCCCGTTACATCCCACTGGCGAGAACTTAGTCAGATAGTCACAGCTAAGTGCAAGGTTTCCAGGAAATGTGGTCCAGCCATGTGCCCGGGAAGAAGAGGGAGGAGATTGATGAACAGCTAGCTCATCTCTGTCCGGATCCGTTTGGAAAAAAGAGCCCAGCAATCACAATGTGTTGGCACTGGTATGAGTTGGCTTGGGGTCTGGGCTGGTATGTTAAAGATACAGTGTAGAGACCCAACAAAGATTTTTAAAAATTCATTTGAAGAGAATTGGAGTTCTCAGTCATAGGCAGTTAACTATTGGGGTTATTTTCTTTTCTTTTTCTGAAGAGTAGAAGAAGAGGTACTGTTAAAATAAAAGAGTTTAAATTTGTTTTTCAAGGCTATACAAATAAGAACAGAAAAGATTAATTTGGTGGGGTTTTTTAAAGCATACTTTCCTTATAAGAAATCTATTGCAGTAGAAAGATACTGTCATTTGCTTTCTTTAAAAAACAGAATGCATGGAATTTATTCCATCATATAGAAGGCCCTTCAGTGTCATCCAGAGCTAATACCACACTGATCATTAACCACACATCGAGCACAGTGTTGTTAAGTTTTCAGACATTATTTCATTTTATCACCAAAAGAATCCTGCAAGATCCCATTATACAGTTTGGAGGAACCAAGGCTGCAAAAAGTTATATAACTTGGAAAGGTCCCCACAAAACTAAGGTCTGCCTGATTTAACTGCTTTTGAAGTATAAAATAAATGTCTATGTCATTTTTTTAATAGAGAAGAAAATTTGTTACCTAATAACATCTCAACAGCAACCTCACAAAAACAGCTTTCTCAAAAAAGATTTTAAAGACTTCTCTGGCTTCTGACAAAATAAATTAAACACACTTGGGTCCCTTTTTCTGCCCATGGAGAGCAAGGTCCTTTCCCCTGCTATGAAGTCAGTTTAGTTGCTGCAAGCTGTTTATGAGTCCCAGCAGCTTGACCAGACATAGGGGACCAGGCAAATATGATTCCAGGGCACGCTGGAATTCACTCCTGGCTTCTGTGGCAGAGGGAGGAAAAAAGCACAGCTGCCCCTGTGTGAAGTGCTGAGAGCCGGGCCTGCCAAAGTCTGCACAGAAGCTGACTGAGCATCCCAGGGGCCACATGGGTGGGCGTGGCTCCTAATTCAAGTCAACTTGAATGAGATGATCCTGGGCAGATACAGCCTGTGGATAGGACCAGAGTATCATGCAATAAGAAGAGGGGATAGAGCAGTTTTGACATAGCATCTTCAGGTGCAGAAGTACTCAAATGAGTTTCTCCAAAGTTTGTTCCAATGAAACACTAAACTTCTTGCTCTCAGGAAATGAGTCATTTGAAATTATAATGTTCATTCTTTTCAGGAGATGTCTTAAAATTCCATTGAAGGGAAACTAAAGGTATTAGTAAAGTGCATATTATCCCTTAAAGGTGTTACATAAACTTACCAGGCTGATAATTTTATTTGCTGTTTCTTTAAATTTGGGAAACTTGAAGTATATCGTCTCTCCCTCCTTTTTCTCCATCACTCCACCCCTCCCTCCCTCTTGCCCACCTTCCTTCCCTTTCTTCCTTCCTTCCTATAGCAAATACTAAGGCTTGGCATTATAACTACAAAACTCAGTATCTCTTAATGTATGCATGTATGTATTATTTTTACTCGATGAATAATACATTTACTTGTTATGTGAATAATGATCACTACCAAAATTAACACATTTGCATGAGTCACTCAGCAGTTTTGATTGTGTAGACTTTGATAGCGTGACAGAGTGGAGAGACGCAGACAAGCGGTGCATGTACCGCGACTCATCACAACGTTGTGCCAGACGTCTCTGACTGACCGCGGCGCTCATTCACGCAGCAGAGTGGCAGCCACTGCGACTAGAGTCGCTTGCCCTCCCTGGAGTAGTGGAAGGTTTGGAAGATTCTGTTCTAATGAGTTCTTTGACCTCGGGAAATGGCCTTGCTAGGTTCCGTTTTCATTTTCTTTGTATGTTTAGACCAAGTAATTTACTATCATATTTTAAGCATTCACACTAATGTTCTTCCTCGGTCTACAAACAACTGCCTTGGTGGCAAATTTAATTAAACACAGCACATCAACATTTAGTATTGAGAGTTCAAGAGATTAAATAAAAAGACAGCATGCTTTAGCTCAGTGATTTTTAAATTTTTTTCATCTCATGGCACACATAAATTACTAAAATTCTGCAGCACACTATAATTTTGATTCATTCAAATCAGGTGGCAGTTGTTATTTTGGCTATTGTCTTTTTTTTTTTAATTTAATAATCTAAGGGAATAGAGGTCAGTGCCCCAGACTAAGTAGTCAGGTATTGTCTGTTTTAAAAATTCTTGCAATGTATCAGTGTGCTGCAGCACCCTGTTGGAAAATCGCTGCTTTAGCTGAAAGGTATTCATTATGATAAAGGGAAAATAGTTTCTTTACAAATTGTTCACAGTATTTGAATGTCATAGGTGCATATTACCAAGATAGTCATACTTCTCAAACACATGCCTTTGTTTTCCTAAAGTGGTATGGGGCTCTTGGTTGGAGCCAGTTCATAATTCTCTACTGGTACTCTCTTCTTAACATTCTAATAAGTAACTTTGAATTATTTTTTTTTAAGATTTTTATTTATTTATTTTTAGAGAGAGGAGAAGGGAGGGAGAAAGAACAATGTATGGTTGCCTCTCACATGGCCCTCACTGAGGACCTGGCCTGCAACCCAGGCATGTGCCCCGACTGGGAATTGAACTGGGACCTTTTGGTTCCCAGCCCACGCTCAATCCACTGAGCTATACCAGCCAGGCTGAATTCTTTAATAAAAAGCCCTGGCCAGGTGGCTCAGGTGATTGAAGTATTGTCCCATACACTAAGATTGTGGTTTTGATCTTGGGTCGGGGCACATACAGGAGGCAACCAGTCGATGTCTCCCTCTCTCTCTCTCCCCAACCCCTTACTCTCTCTCTCTCAAATCAATTAAACATATCCTCGGGGGAGGATTAGAAAAAAGCAAAGTCATCAGCTTGCCAGATTCATCTCAAAAGAAAAAATAATTTATCATTATCCACTATGACTACTTGAAGAACCTAAAGCTTCTCCTAGATGAATTATTTCTAAGAATTACTTTAGAGGTAAAGGAGGTTATAGTTTCTAAATACTAAATCTGGGGGATATGCCTTGGTAATTGGTCATTTTTTAAAAGATATTGATTGAGCACTTTGCTAACTGTTAGAGGTTCAACTCTGACTCAGAGATTCTTTCGACCTTGGCCTCGCCGGTAGATCTGAGGGAGTTCAGTGTAACAGTCGCTCGCTCCCACGGCACTCATCAAGAACACACTACCCCGTGTAATGCCCTGTGTGCAGTGCCACTGTGCACCTGCTTCCCGAAACAACCAAGGAATCAGCTGAGACCCGGAAACCCTTCACAAGACACAGGTTTTCTTGCCAATCCTGGTTGCTGTAAGATTTATTGTAGAACAGTTTATGTTTATAGAGTGTGTGGGGTGAGCAGCACACTACAGGATGCACAGCAGTGAGGAGAAATTAAGCACTGTGCAGAGTATGACAAGTAACAAGAGTAGGATGATGAATAAATGCTCTGCGAACTCAGAGATATACAGAGGACCCTTCTGGCTGGAACGACAACAGAGAGAAGGAAGGCGTGAAGGATGAGCAGAAGATACTTGTGGGCATGGCTCCCAGCCCTGCCTATGAGTAGTTATATGACTGTGAGTGAATTTCTTACCATGTGGAAGACTCAGTTTCTTCATTTGTGAGAAGGAACCATAACAAGTACTCATAGACATGATAGTAAAAATATAAAGTGCTTAGGTTAACCCTTTAGTGTCTGAGATGGGGAAAACACTCAGTAAATCATATCAGTAAATACAGTAAGTAGTTCTGTGTGTTTGTCTTTAAAGTAGCAGTATTATATCATCATAGGGCAGTGGTCAAGATGAAATAAAGTGACAAAATTAAAAGGCCTGGCACATAATCAACAGAAGAAAAAGGCAAGAAAAATATAACCAGAGACATTGAAATTAAGAACAATCTAACAATAGCCAGAGGGGAGGGGGGAGGGGACTAGGGGGAGAAGGATTTTCAGGAACCACTATAGAGGACACAAGGACAGAACCAAGGGGGAGGGTGGAGGCAGGGGAGGGAGGTGGGTTTGGAGGGGGTCAGGGGGAGGGGCAGGGAGAGGATGCAGAGAACTGTAATTGAACAACAATAAAGTAATTAAAGAATTTAAAAAAAAAGGCCGGGCACAGTGTCTACCATTAGGCAGGTGATAGTATTTGCTGTTGTTACTGATGAAGAATGTGGTGAGAGAAGCCATCTCAGACACAGGAAGAAGGGACAGAACCTGGCCTAGGCTTGGCAAGTCACCCGGGCCTCTTGGACATGGGATTTTTTCAGTTGAGTAGTAATTGAAAGGTAGATGATGGTTGTAAAATGTGTGAAATATACATGAAGTGCCTTTTAATTAGAGATATTGATGGAAGATTCCAGGATTCGGAAGAAAATCAAATGACCAGTCTCTCAGTTTTTCTGATGCTGCTGTTCTGTGGTTCCTCCAAAACGTTCAGTGATTCCTGAGAAAGACTCCAGTGGATGAAACCTCCCCGCAGTAGAGTTTCTGGGTCTGCCTGGGACACACCAGTGATAAGACAATGAGTGCACTCTTCTCGATTTTGACAATAGCAGCCCTTTTGCTGAAAGAAGAAAATGTTTTAGTTTTCATGTGGCAATCTGCCCAAGTATTTGATTTGATAGGACAGAAAGAAAAGCAAAGCCCATGAATATATTTGGTGACTTGTTATTTCCTGGACATTTTTTTTTCCTATTTAGTTTGAGATCTAGAATCAAGGAGAGGAAAAAGAGAGAGAGTGGGGGCAAAAAAAAAGCTCTTTAGGAAATGAGTCTTAAGGCAGGCAGAACTCAGACACATGAAGAATATGTCACTTTACATACTTTATGTGTGTGAGTCAGTAGGCAGGTTATGGGTTTGCCAAAATGCGCCTGAGGGCTGCCGCAGGAGAACCACTCCTTCAGGCAGGGCCTCTTAAGAGCACTTGCGATTCAGTTGAAGATATGGAGATGGGCGATTATTCTGGATTATCAGGGTGGGACCACTGTGATCACAGAGGGCTTTAAAAGGAGGAAGCAGGTGGGCAAGAGTCTGCAGAGATGCAAGGACAGAAGCAGCGATCAGAGTGAGGAAGGGCCATGAGTCAGGGCATGTGGACAGCCTCGAGAAGCTGAAAAAGGAGAGGAAATGGATTCTCCCCTGGAGCCTCCAGAAGGAGCAAAACCCCGTCACCCATTCTAGATTTCTGACCTATAAACTGAAAGATGATAAATTTGTGTTCTTTCAAACCACTACGTTTGTGGTAATTTGTTATAACCGCCATGGGAAACTAATATTTGGGTCTCATTTTTCCTGTGTTTGAAGGTGGATGGATTAACATACCTAGTACTGTTACAGAACAGACCTAGGGGATGGTGAACGATATAGTATTACCAAAAGGACCCCTCCTTTTTCTCCAGGGGTCCCTCCCGCCACCTACTAGGTTCGCCTTGCTCACTCCCCGAGGAAAGATGTCTCTCAATGCCAGAGACTGGTGAAAAGGAAAGGAATTATTTATTTAAATTTTTATAGACTTAAAGTAATAACTTACTGTCTTCATTAAAATTCTAAAGTTCTTTAGAATACCCACAAATGCACACAGTCCTTCCTTCTCCTCTTTGCCCAGTCCGGGGTACTGTATCTCAGGAAAAGAAGTAGAAGTCTGTGATTCAGGCTTCCAGCACCATCAGCTGTGTCGCCACCATAATCTCCAGTTAATCCAAAGCCATGTGGCACCTTCTCATGGCCCACCAGCAAGAGTCCTTTCACCCCTTTTCTTCCAGGCAAAGTCTCTCCTGCTTCCTAAGCCGTGTGGCAAAAGGAGCAACCCAAAGCCATGTGGTCCTCTCTCTCACCCAAGCTGAAGGGTCCCAGCTCCACCAAAACCGTGTGGTCCCCTCTTTTTGCATGGCTGCTGTGCCTGGGTTTAAGTCCCCGCGCCAATCTTCCTCTGCAGCCCCATTTCCGACTCCTCCTACAATCAGTTACACCTGCCAGCATTCCCATATTCTTCCAGCTTTACTGGGCTGCCATAGTAAGTCCGGGCAGGTGTGGCCCCATGGTGTGGAGCCAATCATCTCCGAGTTGCCTCCCAGTTACATCTTGGGTGGCAGTCATTTCCATTCCCGTGGCTCAAAACATGGCCACAGCTATTTAACATATCTATAAAACCAGTTAAAGTTATAGATACCGTAAATGATCATGCCAGAGGTTAGCTACAAAGTTGCTGCTATACAAAACAGCTCTGCATGGCCCTGCCCCATGTGTCCTATCCCCTCAGCTCAGACTTGTGGGGAAGGGCAAGTTCATCCTGTATATATTTTTCTAACATTTCCTGGACATCCTGAGTTCTGGACCCCATTACAAATCCCTCAGGGTCCCCCTCTTGGCTGTACCCTGTTACAGTACTCTTCTAAGACCCTGTGCTTTTCAAGACACCGACCCTTGAGGGGAAGTCTTGCCAGTAACCCACCGTCTAGCCAAGTGGGTCCTGCTCTCTCGCTGTCCTTCCTCTCCCTCTCCAACCCCTGGACCCAAACATCACACCAGCTCTTGCTTGTACTGCTCCCATGTGCAGTAACTGATCACCGGCAGGCTGGGAAAGAAGCAATGTGATTGGTCACTGGTCATGATGTACACCTGCTATTTACATAGTGGTTTGTAGACTGAAAAGCTACCTGCCGACTTTGTACTTCATGCAATTATTAATATACTGTGGTAACTGAAATCTGACCTGGCTGTTGTGGGACTTGTGTTATTTAACTAAACTATGGGAGGTGAAATACATGTATATCAAGAACCACGCAAAAGTGAGGGAGGACTGCATGTATTAAAATTGTGGCACAAATCCTGAAGTCTGGTTATAACTGGACTGGTGGGCAGCCTGGCCAGGTCTCCATGCGTCTGCTCAATACCAAAGTCTGAATGTGGCAGATGCAAGGGTCAGGGATCCAACAAACAATGTATGAATTTAAAGTGCAGCAAAGGATAGCGAAGGACTATTTGTACCTTGTTTCTGATGATCGCAGCTTAGTTCTCCAGGAAGCAGATACTGAGACACTGAGATTTGCGTGTAGGAGGTTTATTAGGAATCATTGCTGATGAGGGGGCCTCACAGAGAAATGAGAGCAGCAAAACTGGGCAGAGGAAGAAATTGAGTGGAGAAGTTAAGGCAAGGGGACCAAGCCTTTATGCATGTTCCTCCACCAGTCAGCTGTTGGAGGAGAGCTGTCCAAACCCCAGCAGGTAATGCCCTGCAGCCAGGCACCTCCCTGTAACTAAGTCCTGGAGAGGCACTCAGCCGAGAGCTGGCAGCCTCCAGTACTCCCAGCAATGGGTGGGGTGGGAAGGACAATGTCCTGAAGGGATCTGGGCAGCACATTACAGTGTCCACTACCTCAATGATTCTATGATTCTAGTGCCACTGGGCAGCCAAATTTTATTTTATTTAAAGATTTTATTTATTTATTTTTTAAAGATTTTATTTATTTATTTTTAGAGAGAGGGGAAGGGAGGGAGACAGAGAGGGAGAGAAACAGCAATGTATGGTTGCCTCTCACATGGCCCTCACTGGGGACCTGGCCTGCAACCCAGGCATGTGCCCTGACTGGGAATCGAACCGGGACCCTCTGGTTCCCAGCCCGCGCTCAATCCACTGAGCTACACCAGCCAGGGCTAGATTTTATTTATTTATTTTTAGAGAAGGGGAAGGGAGGGAGAGAGACATCAATGTGAGAAACATCAATTGGGCGCCTCTCATGTGTGCCCCATCCGGTGAACCCACAGCACAGGCATGTGCCCTTCCTGGGAAATCAAACTGGCAACCTCTTGCTTTGTGGGACGATGCCCAACCAACTGAGCCATACCGGTCAGGACAGGGATAGCCAAATTTTAGAGGGGTCCAATCACCATGTCAAGCAAGGTTAAGGCAGAATCTGGGGCAAAGTAAACAGGGAGAAGAGACGGAGGTGCAGGGTTGCTGACGGGCTGCTGGGCCCAGGTCAGGACTGCTGGACGGAGAGGGCAGGGCCACCTTCCAGCTCGAGTGAAGAGCGGCCGTCTGCTGGGCCTGGGTCGCCTCCGTTTTCATTCTCACTTGTGATAACCTGTTCATCTGAGAGAAGTTGAAGATCTTGTTACTTGGTTTTGTCTTGACCTTGTAGAGCACCTCGGCTCTGAATTGGAAAGGATGGAGAGAATGATAAAAATGAGATAGAAAATTGCTAAGTTTACATTTGCGGTTTTTTTCAAGTAAAATATAGGTATCTTGTAAAGAAAAGATTAGATTTGCTTTCCTGTTTTTTAATCCCCTCTCTCTCTGCTCTCCTTTTTCCTGTTGGTTCTTAGGCTCCACACACACATCAGGTTTACTGTCCAACTTAGTCATCCCAGGCTCTTCATTTCTGAAGAATTAGGTGGCTGGAGTCTGGCTTCCGCTCCCCTGAATTAGGAAACAGTGGGGCACCACCTCTGATTCTCTGAAGAGACTGATCAGCTCACACTTACAGCTTTGAAAACCGGCCCCACCACACACACCAAACAAACCAACAAACAAACCAACAAAAATAGGTCAGCAGGTCTCTGAGGGAGGTTGCCAAGAAATCAGCAGGGAGATGAACAAGATAACAGGAGACTTTGTCACAAAACTTAGGTTAAATACTAAATCAAAAGATTTTATTTTTATTTGGTGCCTATTACCCTGTGACATTCTCTTTCAAAGGGCTGAAGGTGCCCCTGTCTGTGAGAATTTGGTTTGGGCATCCTGGTGGACTGCAGGTTTGGAGGCCACCTAACAAAGGCTTTGATCCATCCGGGGTGCCTGCGTGGAGAGGCTGAGCTAAGAAAGATTCTGAAGGCAGTAAAAGCCTCTGTCTAATTGGCTGTGGCTGCTCTGCCTGTGCACCTGGCGAGGAGTGGGCCACCTGCTATGTATTTGGTCCTTTCTGGACTAGATTTTCATCAACAGTCCTCAGTTGGCTAAAGGATGTTTTGTTTTTTAAAATGATATCCAATGCTTACCTTTAATCCAGTATAGGATATATTATAGTTGTGTTACTCATAGGTAAAATGCTGCAGGTAGGATATAAGTTAAAGAGATAACTGTCTACTCCCTGGACTTTAGGGAAAAAGTGAAGGGTAATTCACTCCCCAAATGAGCATTTAAATCAGAAAGAGATAGTGGAATTTGAATATATAAGTATTATTTGGTTTTTATATTATGTAGGAGACCATCATTAGTGACTCCACCAAGGTAGTTCTAGGTCTTATGTGGCTGAACCTGCTTGTTTGGAGTTTGAAATGGAGAATTCTCTCATTATCTCATTTGATCCAATAGCAGAAGTGAAATATGAGAGCGGAGCTTGCTGCACCGTGCTTTGCAAAACACGATTGGAAACTGGAGATCTACCCAATTGGTAGGAAGAGGGATGGTATGTATTTGGAAGAAATAAGGTAGCTGAGCTGGTGGCACGATAGTGAAAGACAAACAGGGTTTTATTCCAGTGTTTGTCCTTTTTGTTGAGGGTACTCTTCCTGAAAGAGCAATCAGGTTTTTCAGTTTTCTTTTCCCCGACAACTTCTCTTTTGCTCAAGCAAAAAACCAAAGGCTGCCATATCAATCCTCTGACACTTTCCCGTGCTGAGAGAAATTACTTTGCTCAAAAGACTGCTTCATCTCAAAAAGAGCACATTTTTAAAGGTCCTATTGCTGTAACTAGAGCTTTAAACAAGGATTTTTTCCATCTGTCAAGTAAGGACACCTGTTCGTGCTTTCTGCAGTTTGGGTTGCATACTAAAGCAGCTTTGCGAAGGAACTGTTCATCTCATGAGATACCTTATAGGTAAGTCACAGTTTTGTTCCAATTTAGGGTATTTGAGACAAAGATAGAAAGAAACTAAAGAAAGTGAACCAGATTCAAAGGAAATGTAGTCCCTCTGTTCTGGTTTTCTGGTTTCTGGTGTATTCACTTTAGTGGTGATTTTTCAACCATTATTTGGAAGTTCTCAGTAGTTCCCAAGCCTGGTCAAGTATACTCCAGCACTTAAGAAAAGATGCAGTTAAGTTATGTGTGAAAAACAGAAATTTAATTCGAGGCTGCTTTTGTATAAGACTGACTGACAGGCTGATTTTTATTTTTTTATTTTTTTATTATTATTTTTTTAAAGATTTTATTTATATATTTTTAGAGAGAGGAGAAGGGAGGGAGAAAGAGAGGGAGAGAAACAGCAATGTATGGTTGCCTCTCACATGGCTCCCACTGGTGACCTGGCCTACAACCCAGGCATGTGCCCTGACTGGGAATCAAACCAGGACCCCTTGGTTCCCAGCCCGCGCTCAATTCACTGAGCTACACCAGCCAGGGCGACAGGCTGATTTTTAAATGAAAAATTCATAAACATTGAGTGATATCTATGTATTATAAATCATTTCAACATAAAACATAATGGCAAAATTGTGATTCAATCCAGTATAAGACAGTTCTGAAACTTACAATATCTAGAAAAATGATGCCCCAACGTTGAGATCCTTCGGTATTAAAATATGCAGTTTTCCGGTACCTACCCAAACACACACACAAAAGCATTCATTTCCTGCTTTACCTTGTCCCTCACAAGGTGGAAGAGTAGACGGTATGACTCATTTCCCTCACAAACCGAATGTTCTTAGTCTAACCCGAAATGGCCTGTATGGAAAGCAAATTAATAAACGGCATGAATGGAAATGTACATTGGATTAGATGTGATTAATATTCCAGTTATTAAAGGCAGATGTCTTAGTCTACATATTTCCTTTCTGTGTGTTCAGAAAGAGGACCTGAGTTCCTCTTGCTGGGACTACAAGAAGAGTAATTTGTTTACATGATGACTTGCTTCATAAGCCTCCATGGGTAGCAGGCCTGCATTCCCAGTCATCCTTGAGGGAGGGGTCTTACTCAATGAAGGAGACAGGGCTCTTGGCTTCTAGCTGCATCCTCTGACTTCTCTGTGATTTTCCTCTGTTCCAGTTTTTCATACATAAAAGAAATGTCATTAGCAGAGTCTCTGAAGTGTAAAATAAATGCATTTGCTCTTTTAATCCTCAAGTAAAATATATAGATTGTAAAACTGTAGTGTATGATTCCTATTTTAATAAAAGGAGGAAAACAGAGGAAGCTGATTGGGGTAAGTTGGTCAGGCAGTTTAGAATTTAAACGTAGATTCTTTTCTGGTCCATGTGTTGGATGGTAATGTATGCATATGCAGGTATATTTAGTAACAGGTGCTTTGTAATCCTATGTTAAGGTCTTGCTCTTTTGAATCAGAGGTTGCAAACTGGCATTCCATGGGCCTCTTTGGGCCTCAGGGATGTTTTGTTTGCTTACAGAAAGCATTGATTTTCCTTTTTAGTTGTCAACCTGTAAAAACACAGTTTTGCATAAAAATCTGGATTACCAGTTATTCCAGAAAAATCAAAAGATCCAGCAATTCTGGGTCTTTCTCTCTACATTAGCAACTGCTGCTAGCGCCGAGTATCTGTCCCTTTAAGGGTGCGTGTGCCCGGCACGGCACTGTTCACCTCCTTCATTTGCAGCTAAAAGCATGTGAGTAGAGACCCTGATACCACAAACCAGGGTTTTCTCTGCTGGTCTAGATGAGGAAACTCTGGCACTAAGAGTAAATAATTTAAGCACTGTTAAGCGGTATTTGTATTCAAAGAGATTAGTTACTTGAACAAAAATTTAGGGTTTGGGTGCCTTAAACTTTTTTAGTAAAGAGTTCTCCTAACTTTCTTCTACCTTCACTTAAGTTTGTCCAAAGGGACATTTGCAAACGGTTTTCCAAGACCATGGCATAACCAACCTTCTCCTCCCCAACATACATGTCACAGACTTAATTCCAACATCCTCTCTAATTAATGGTCTAGCACTGGCTAAGATTCCCGAAGCCAATTAAACAGTGTTCACCTTTGTACCTCCCAGGAGATTGGGGAGTAGCTTGGCAAATGCGGTGATTAATATGAAAAGTAGCAACACGTATTCTTAAGCACTTGGAGCCCTGTCGTTATTCTATGAGGCACAAGCTTTCAACACAGTGGCCTTTTATCCTCGGTGCTTCTGGAGTGTGAGACCACAGCGTCTCTGCAGGGAGGGAATCAAGGCCTTGAAAGGGGGCAGGCAGAGGGGATGACCGCGTGAAGAGAGAGCTGGCAGCTGCCGATTGAATGGCATTTCCCTCTCCCTTTATCCTGTTGTCTAAAAGCTCCGTCCATTCGTATTCATGGCTTCTACCTCTCTGTGCACAGCCGATGCCAGCTTCCTTTGCACATTTTATTTCCTGGTCTTCCTTGAATTTTCATTTGGATACTAGGAATCTTTGAACTGCTTAAGAAAAAGGATCAGCTAGTAGAAATTGGAGCTAGTTGGTAGAGAATCTACCCAGAGGAGGAATTTATCTAAATGCAAAAAGTTAATGACAAATTTATATAGTAGGTTCTCTATATGTTCTCTAATCTTTTTTATTTCCTGCTAATCTACTAGTTAATTTGTTCTATATATATGAAAATTATATTCATGCCGATAAGAGGAAAGAATGAGGAAAACACTTTATATTCTAATTACAAAAGCAGGGCATATGTAGTGTAGAAAATATGAAGCTATAAAAATTCAGGAAAGTACAAAAGAAAAAATTTAAACTCACCCTCTTCTACCATCTAGAGATAATCATTCACTTTTGAGTTGATTTTTTTAGTCAAATATAATATTTAGAAAATTGAGATAATTCTAGACATGCTATTTCATTATGTACTTATTTGTGGAATACTAAATCATAAATATTTTTATATCTTTAAATATTGTATTAAAGCTTTTCAAAGGTTTTTATAGAATTACATTATATGGATACTCTGTGGTTGATCTATTTTTGGAAAGAGGTTTTCCCAAATGTGAATGATAAACATTGTTGCAATATAAACATTCATAAGCTTTCACATCCAAGTTTTGTGCACATCTATAATTTTCCCCTTGCAAATATTCCCAGAGTGACTTGTGAGTCAAAGATTATATAGTTAAGCTTTAGTATGGCCTTCCTAAAGGCTGTAGGGACGGACCCTCCCAATGGTATTCTAAGGAGAGCCCTAAAAAGGGAGCTTTTCTAAGAATGTCTTTCTGGGAAACTCCTCTGAATATCCTTTGACTGCTTTTACCTAGATATTTTTACCCACTGAGGAAGACGAACCATTTAAGTCTCTTGGGTTATAGGAAGAGGAAAGTTGAGAGCTGCCAGTTATGAAAATATTTGGAAAAAGTCTGGGCTATCTTAACCATCATCCTAATGAACATTTCTTTTGTATCATGAATGGGCAACCAAGTCTTCTGTGAGAAAACATAAATGTCTGCTAGGGAACATATCAATTTTCATTGACAACCTTTGGAACTAAGAAAATAAAATGCATAACGAGGCCACAGGGGTGCTGAAAGCATTAATTAATGAATGATTTTAAAGTTTGTCAGAAACCTAGGGAGAGTGTTTACTCTCCAGAAGGATTCTGTTCAGGAAAGGTGGATGCTTTTACTGACAAAGGTTAATATGTCTGACTGCCTGGGGTGACTTGATTAAATCAAAGCTGAATTTTTTTTTTTAAACACACCTGAATAAAGTTTTCTGTATTACAAATTTAATGCACTGCTTATCCGAGTCCTCTTATTCTGTCGAGAAGATGAACTACAACACTCATGTTTTTGAACATTTAGGCTGCAGAACTAACACTTTTAACATGTCTGGGGAGGTTGAGAAACATGCTATACCGCCCAGCTGCAGTGTCCCAGGTTGCAGCAAAAGGACCGTACCAACAGAGACCCTGAACTGACCAGTTAAATTAGAACTTGAGGTTCTGATGAAAAGAATTATGTTATATAAATTAAACTTGAAGTGCTTCTTGTTGTTATCTAATGAAACTTAAATTTCAGCCGCCCTCCTAGCAATAACACTAGATTTTGCTATATTAGTTTACTTAGCAAGTCTAATCTCCAGTTGTCTGTGCAGTGAGATGAACCATGGAAACAATATATGACTTGATTGTACAAGCTGATGCTGATATGAAGCCCCAGTTGGAAAACTTGCTATGCTTTGTCATAAAAACAATGAATGGTTTTGTTGTTTTTTAGTGACCCTTAATTACTTAGAAGACCTACAAACTGGAGTAGCAAGAGATAAATCTGTTACACGCCCTAGCAGAGAGTCTATGCTGATTCTAGTAATGTGTCGCCAGCTTGATTGTTTTGTTGCCCCTTTGAGGTGTTGG
The DNA here is from genome assembly GCA_004026765.1 of Micronycteris hirsuta. Taxonomy (NCBI): domain Eukaryota; kingdom Metazoa; phylum Chordata; class Mammalia; order Chiroptera; family Phyllostomidae; genus Micronycteris; species Micronycteris hirsuta. The sequence continues at coordinate 128,585 of PVJI01001569.1, read as the reverse complement.
GAACTATGGTGGCTGTTCCCTGAGGACAAGTGACTTCACTTGAGAGGAGACAGGAGCTCTGGATCTTTCTTTTTTATGTTATGGTAAGGAGAGATCTTGAAGCTTTATATTTCTAGAGTGAATCTCCAAAATTAATCTCTTCTGAATATCTACCTGAATATCAAGCTCAATGAAGACCTTAATTCCAATAACACTAATAATATATGAAGTTAGCCTAGTAATTAAAAAATAAGAAATTAAAACCCATTAGGTTCTTAGCATGAATCAACAGTAATTTCTCTGAATGTCATTCATTTGCCACATTTGGGGATCGATTCCTTGATGGACTCATTGAACTGAGTCACATGAACTGAGTGTCTGAATTGAGTACAGCAGCCACGGGGCCGAAAGGCTGGGCTCCTAGCCTTGCAGGAGCTGATAGCCCAGTGGAGCAGACAGGAGAACCCCAGTGGTGTGAGAAGTGCTGCACGTGGAGGTGCACCCAAAGTGTGCAGGCACCAGGACGGAGCGCTGACCCTGCCTCAAAGTCCGTTCATAAGAGCTTTACCCTAGAGCTTTGCCACTCTGGTTTAGGCACACAGGCCAGCAGCATCTGCATCGCCAGCAGCTTGTCAGAAATGCAGCATCTCTCCAGACCTAATGAATCATAATCATAATTTGCATTTTAACAAGATCCCCAGGATTCAAATTTTGTCACATGATTAAAACTCCTCATTTGTGGACAGGGGAGGGGCACTGTCACAAATGTATGTTCCTGAAGAGTGAGCAGAGAGGGCCCACTCTTCATCAGTGGGTGTTGGAATGATTTAGTAATTATAGCTCCCTGTCTTGTTGCTTGCCAGGGCGGCTGCTAAGTGACTTAAATATATGATCTTAATCACTTCCCTCTACAACCTGCAGAAAAGGAATACTTACCCCCATTTTGCTCATTAGAAAATGTCCAAGCCATGCAGCAAGTAGTTGACGAGCTGAATGTCAAGGCAGGGCCACTTGGTTCCAGAGCCTTGCTGTTTTTCCTGCAGAACTCACACAGACTCCCAGGACTGGGAGACATCTCTGAAAGGCTGCTCTGTACTTCATCCCCTTTATTTGTCAGTTTTATGTTAGAAATTTAGTGCCCTACATCCAGGCAGTCTAAAACTGGACTGAATTTTCTTTTCCAGATACAGTTAAAACTTGTTAGCATAATGCCCGGTGGCTGCCAGTTACAAACACAGCTGTGGTCAGTGGTTGAATCCCATTGGCTTGCTTATTTATGGTACTAGATATTATCAGATGAATTACTTTTCTGAAACTCTTCAAGTATCTCTACCTTGGGGATCACTTGGGCAGTATTTGGCCGGCAGACTATCTGTCAGATACCTGGGCCTTAAAAGACTGTTTCTCTGCTATGGGATATATTTTTCTCAGGGAATGTTTATTCAATCAATTTTGAAAATATTTATTTTTTAGCTTGTGGGATCTATTTTTCTTGTGAAGTTTCTTGTATTCAATTTTTTTTCTATTCAGTTAGAGGAAAAGTGTGACATTCTATGGTTGTTGTAACAAGTGTGAACATTATGAGAATATACGAAGAAAAGTGAACAATGTCTCCCCTCTTTTTCCTTCCCACTTCCTCCCTCCCACTTCCTCCACAGACTGGCTTCTATTGTTCTATACCTTTCTCCTTTTTCGTACAAACATACACTCACAGGGGTTTGTGTTGTACAAAAAATACTCTTCAATTTGCTTTTACTGTGTTATGGACAACCCTCCCTCTGCTCTCAAACCTCATTTGCAAATTTTGTTTTTCACTGCAAGGGCTCCCAATTGAGTTGGGGACGGGGGAGAGAAGACTGCTTCCAATTTAGGTATGTCAGAATGGAGTTTCAGGAGATATGCCTATAGAGGTGGTGATGTCAAATGGATGGTGCTCATAAAACAGGAAAATGCCTAGAATATAGAAAAAGAGTGGTTGATCCTGATATATGTCTTTACTTCCACTCCCAAAACTAAGCAGTTTGATTGCCAGTGACTATTTTTGGAATGAAAATAATCCTTATTCTGGAAAAAGTATTGTAAGGCCTAAAATGTTCAAAAACTGTGCTGCACTCAGTTCGCATGCCTGTGGCTGTGCTGTCTTACATAACTCCCAGGGCCCCGTCACTTGGAAGTGAAACACTGTCTTCCTTAGTAAACAGCCTGGGTGCACCTCTGCTTTCTCTTTCTCTCACCTTCTGGTGGATGCGAAATTGGCGCCAAGTCCCTCGGCATGAAGGCATCTGTGTATGTTTTGACACCAGCGATAGCCTCAAATGAGCAGTTATAAATAATAGATCTTATTCTGTTTAGCTATGGACTGCATACTACTATTGTCCATACTATAGAATTATCTTATCCTTGTGATGAAGTAATATACATAAAAGAGGATTTTATAAAGTCCAAGGAGCATTTGTTGTAATCGTTATCACTGTTATTATCACCTTCCTCTGCCCTGGTATACTTTATTTTCTTAATTAAGAAAAATGGCCGTATGATGTGTTATTTGGTGCTTTGACAAACAATAATCTATTTGTTCAGGTTATTGTCATTTTTGTTATAATCCGCCTTCTCATTCACTCCTCTGTGCTTCCCTCTGGCATCTCCTTGAGCTTCCCACTGTGCCGCAGCATCTGACGGCATTTACTGAAAATGATTCAGGTTTCCCATGGCTGCATTTCATTGGCAATAAAGGCATCATGGCCCAATGAAAAGAGCGCTGAGCCCGGCTGGTATAGCTCAGTGGATTGAGCGCGGGCTGGGAACCAAAAGGTCCCGGTTCGATTCCCTGTCAGGGCACATGCCTGGGTTGCGGGCCAGGTCCCCAGTGAGGGCCATGTGAGAGGCAACCATACATTGCTCTTTCTCCCTCCTTTCTCCTCTCTCTAAAAATAAATAAGTAAATTCTTAAAAAAAAACAAAAACAAAAACAAAAGAGCGCTGAAAGGAGAGTCAAGAAACCTGGTTAGGCCCTGGCTGGTGTAGCTCAGTGGATTGAGCGCAGGCTGGGAACCAAGCGGTCCCAGTTCGATTCCCAGTCAGGGCACATGCCTGGGTTGCGGGCCAGGTCCCCGTGAGGGCCATATGAGAGGCAACCATACATTGCTGTTTCTCTCCCTCTTTCTCCCTCCCTTCCCCTCTCTCTCTAAAAATAAATAAAAAAATAAAAATAAAATCTTTAAAAAAAAAAAAAAAAGAAACCTGGTTAGGTAGGCCTTGGAGCTATGTTCCTTTGGAACCTTAGGGCAAGCCAGGTGGCCTCTGTAGACCCCCCCTCTCCCAGCCTTTGCTCCCGTGCCTGAGCCACGGCAGCATCTCCCCCAACAGGTCGAGTGCTTGCACACCACCTGCCTTGCACACGCTGTCTCTTTTGCCCCAAATGCTCTTTCCTGTCTCCCATCAGACAAACTCCTACTCATCCTTAAATGACCAACTTCAGATCTCCTGTCTTGTAAGAAGCTTCTCTTGAGTCCCTGTCTTAAATACTTGCTTTTTCCTCTTTAAGCAAACTCATACTTCTGTAACACTCGAGATCATATTTTTAATATGTCATTGTGTGTGTGTGTGTGTTTAAACTTCTCTTGTAAGCCATGAGCACTTTTGAGGGAGGGGCTGTGTGTCATTCACCTTTGTTCACATAGACCAAAGCAAAGTAGGTCTATTATAGGTTTACTTACTGAAAGCATGGGACTCAGTTTCCAAAAGAAAATAGATTCTTTTTTTTTTTTTGGTCTTGCATGGCAATTCCTTTCCTGGGGGGCCTATTCCCAGCCAGGGAAATGTGTGCTTTTTTTTGAAGCTCTGGCACCTTGCAAGCTACCCTCCCACCTTACCTCCCACCACTCCACTCCCCTCACCCACAGTTTGTGTTCATCTGATTAGTGAAATCCACACCTCACCTCCTCCAAGTTAAGCCACACTCTCTATACGAGCAACATATCGTTCTCTCTTCTTATGGTGAGAGAAATCAGCTTAGTGTTTTTGGAAAATGTTAAGGCAAGAGTGACTTGAGTTCAAGAGGAGAGAGTTAATTCCCACCATACTTGTTTTTTGACTTAAGTCCATCTTACTGCTTCTAAGAACGAAAGGCTAGGATTAGCAGCTGCTGGGTGTAGGTCTAAGGTTCAACCAAAGCCTTTGCAGAGGCACCTGCTGCTTTCAGCACCGTGTGGGAGGGAGGGACTCCCCCACACAAAACGCTTCTGTTGGATTTTCGTACATAGCTGAGAAAGCTTACATGACAAGGAAAGAAAACCACAAGTGAAAAGAGAGGATGGGCTAGGATAAGTAAAAGGGAATACTGTTGACAAAAGGCCACGCCAAGGCAAAGAGATGCGGGTTAAGGGTGAAACAGCAGAGAAAAGCTGAAAAACAAGCCTGAAATGACTGGATAGAAACCTGGTGGCAACATCCAAATTTTCTAAAACAGGGATGGGAACCATAAGTATCTAAAATCCACACCCCACATCATTATTTGAAACATGACAGCTCTCATTTTTAGTCTGTGCAAGTTACCGGTCCTTCCAGAAGAGGAAGAATTCTGAGCCCCCTGCCGTGGGATGGTGGTAACTCTGTACCAGTCCTGCTCTTTGCCCTGGCTCAGCCGTCACGTGGGCACAGGCAGCCTTGGCAGGGGCATTACGTAAGTAAGTCCAACTCAATGGGTTTATCATGAACCCTGTACAGATGTGATGCCAACCTTGAATCTCTGTGTAAAAATTGTGTTTGCCATTCACCATGATATCTGTTTGGCTCAGTGCTGAGCTGGGTTATGTGGGTTGGTAACAGTTTAAAATCACCCGTCTTGCCGCTATGACAGTGGAATTGCTGAATGCAGGAAGATTTTATGTTTGTTCTGATGCTCTCCTTCCTCTGCCTCCAACAACTACAACTTAATTGGAAAGCTGTCAGTAGGGCGCTTGAGAAAATCACTTGCAGATTTCCATCTCCAGGGGCAATACAGAGCAGAGTCTCGGAGGGCAGATATGAGGCTGAGACCGCAGATACCCTGTGGATAGATATGGCATACTTCTGAGGACCTGTTACAAAGGATCTGAAGGAGCTAGAGTGATGGTGAATGCAAGACCTAGAAAGTGCTGCCTGCAGTGTTGTAAAGGGGTACCCAGCTCAAGCCCTCTCACTGGCCAGTCCCAGTGTTACATGGTGCAGCCAAGAAATGGGCCCAAACAAGGATTTGTAGTAGGGTCCAGAACTCAAGGTGTCCAGGAAATATTAGAAATATATATAGGATGTCCTCACCCCCACAGGTCTGAACTGGGTGGGGGATGGGACTCCTGGAGCAGGGCCATGCTTTGAGCCAGGGGGATGCAGGAGATTTCCACCCAGGATGTAGCCAAGAGGCAACTCCCCCTAGACACAGTGCCTGCGTGAAAACTTGAAGATGGTTGGCTCTGGGCCACGGGGTCACCCCTGCCCACAGCTAACATGGCAGCCCAGAAAAACTGGAGGAATATGAAGTGCTGGCAGGTGTAGCCAATTGAAGGAGGAGTCGAAAATAGAGCTGCAAAGGGAGATCAGCGCGGGAGGATTTAATCCCAGGCATGGCAGCCATATCGCTCTCTTGGCCCACGCGGCTGAGGAGTGGGGACCCCCTCAGCCTGAGAGATAGAGGCAGGACCACGTGGCTTTGGGTGCCTTTCTTTGCCACGCGGTCTAGGAAGCAGCAGAGACTTTGCCTGGAAGAAAAGGGGTGAAAGGACTCTTGCTGGTGGGCCATGAGAAGGTGCCACATGGTTTTGGATTAACTGGAGATCACGGTGGCGACACAGCGAATGGTGTCGGAACTGAGGATCTGCCTGAATCATGGACTTCTACTTCTTTTCCTAAGATACGGTACCCTGGACTGGGCAGGGGGAGAAGGAAGGACTGTGTGTGTTTGTGGGTATTCTAGAGAACTCTACTATTTTAAAGGAGACCTTAAGTCATTATTCCAAGCCTGTATAACTTGTAAATAAATAATTCTTTTCCTTTTCACAAGTCTCTGGTATTGAGAGACGTCTTTCCATTGGCGGCATGCAAAACGGTCCTAGAGCAGGGCTGGGGAATCGTTGGGTGCCCCGTCAGCCCTTTTGCTCTGTAACACCAGTGCACTGGCGGCCCCTCCCACTCTGACAAGCCGTCCTGGATCACTGGTCTTCTTCAAAATGCATTCCTGGGCCACCATCTAAACTGGCCCTTGCCCCACTGTCCTCCCTTGTAGCAATGCTCTTCTCATTCGTAGCACACAACACAGTTGGTTACTGTATATCGTGTGTGTGTGTGTGTGTGTGTGTGTTTAATGGCTTCTCCCTCAGCAGACTCTAAGCTCCATGAGATAAGAATCACATCTGTTTGACTCACCACAGCAAGCCCAGCCTGCCATAGCAGGTACTCAAGAAATACTGATTGAACAAGGTAAATGTAGGTTTTGACTCTCTTGTTGTAAAAAGGCTTGACTATCAGCTTAGCAAGTTTGTACCTATCTACCTAGCAATAGCTAATAGTAACAAGTAAGTGAAATGTAGAAGTATTTGCTATGATTCTTATTGTTATTCATATTTTATCAGTACGTGGACTGGATGCTAATGAAACATCTGCCCACACTCTCCCACTGGCAATGGAAAAGGCTGGCCTGGAGTTGGAGGAGTGGTCCCTTTAAAGCTAGTGGCAAGGCCAGTTTGCCGAGGTGGTTCACGTGCCGCCAGAGTTAAAGGCTAAGACTCAGGTTTCTATTAACTGAGGTGTAACGGTCACTGTCACTGTGTGTCTCAGAGTCCTAGGCTAGCCGATCCACGGTGGCACCTGGACCTGGCTACGTGAATACAGATTAATGGCTGGTATCCTTGTCAGCCTGATGCCTGGGTGCGTGCCTGCTGCATGGGACTCTGAGGAGAGAGGGAGAGAACGGAGGGACTGATTGATGCAGGCGTGGAGCCCACGGAGCAGGTGCGTGGCTCGGGAGCTAGGCCGACCCGAAATGCAGCAGGAACAACATCTGGAGCAGTCAGAAGGGAATCGTCCCGGGACCTCTGCCCATGGAGCCTTCATAGTGGCTCTTTAACAAGGGTGGGTTAGAGTGACTCCAAAGTTGAGGCTAACGGCCAATACTTTTTCAAATTCTTTATGCTTTTTATTTACAGTAGAAACAAGCCCAGAATAATGGATTTAGCCTGCTCTCTGCTTACCACTTCCTAATCCATGAGCTTTGCTCAAAGAGAAATATTTACTTTCTATGGTTTCCTGCTCCACCTGAGTTTTTGTTTTGTTCCATTTTGTTTTTAATATTGGTTCGTTATAACTGTAATCACAGATACTACCTTCTCAGCCCCACCTGTAGACAGCAAGCTGCTGTGATGGTCCTGCGGGAGCTGGTAGGCTCGAGGTCTTCCGGGCAGCACTTGACTAGCCCTTCTGCCTTCTCTTCTAGCAAATGAGAATCTCTGAAGGGAAGCCCTCAGGAGGGACCCTGGTCACTTTTCTTTTCAACCCATCTTTAGCCCCGGACAGCTCTGACAGGTTGTGTTTCAGGAGAGCATATACTAGGAAACGCACGTAACATTTCTCCTTTGGGGCATCCTTGCCTCAAAGAATTCAGTAATACTTGGCCTGAACCCTAATTCCTGGCACTGTGATTCAACGTGGCCCCTTACCCTTTTTATGACCCCCCTTTTGCTCTCTGCCCCTCTCATCCCTGCTGGGCCCTCTTCCTGCTCCCTATTCCCCTGACCCCTGCTCCGGCCCCTCTTTTGCTCTCTGAACCCCCACACCTGCTTTAGCTCCCTTTGGCTCTCTGCCCCCCTCACCTTTTTGCTTTTCCATCCCTTCTGAATTGTGCAGTCTCCTCACTTCCACTCCGAATCTGATCTGGACTCCAAACCTTATCCTTTTACCATTTCTGTAAGAAATCCAATGGAAATCAGCATTTTCCTGGCTCTGTAGTTTCACGAATGATTTCATGAGAATTAGGAAGCAGAGGAGGGACCACTTCAACCGTGAGCAACCCTCCACCATGTCCCCCTGCATCGCTGTAGCTTCTGTCAGCTCTCCCTGGCTCTCCAGCTGCGTGAGACCTGCCTTCGCGACTTTCTGAGGCCCTGGGTCCTCTTCTGCCCACACGCATACCAAACGTGTCAATAGGCACCCACACCCCACGTTAAATGTAAGTTTTTGCTGCAAGAAATGAAAAGCATTTTTATAATTTGGCTTTTGAAACTGACTATAAGTAACTCATTCAGTTTTGATTGGCTCTGATTTCTCAGGAGTTCTATAGCTGTGTGTTCTTAAAAAGTGAGAAAATTTAATCCAGTTGTTTTCATATAGAATAAAGTATCTTTCAATATTGGATTTAGCAGTTAAGAAATAAACATCATGTATTTGTAGACATTTACTGAAACATTTGTGGGTTTGTTTTTTATGTTTTTCTCTTTGTATTCTGGAGACAATAATCTTTCTTAAGCCTTCGATTATTTGCCTGCACCCATGAAGAAATTAGACCACAGGACCGCAGCTCTGCTACAGTGGGGGAGACAGCTTCAGCCGGAGGCCTGTCCTCAGGCAAGACCCCCTAGGAAAAGAGTCCAGTCCCCATCATGGCTGCCTTCATTGCCCAGAGCCAGCGCCGTCCGGCCAGCCCACTTACTCCTCGTGCCTTCTGGAATTATGATAAACACAATTTCCTTTGTCTCATTACACATATTTTTGCAGAACCCAACTCAGTTTAAAAATAGCCATCTGGTGCATTCCTCATACAGGGATTTCGTCAGGAACCTTAAGCAGCCTTTAGAGAATGCTTCCCTGTGGGGGGGGATTTGGTTTGAAATAGAGGGGGAAACACAGGCGGAGGCACAAACCTGGGCGAAGGTGTCTCCGGCCTCCCAGCAGGGGCTGGGCCGGGCCGGGTCTGAAAGACCCTGGCAGCCACCTGACCATGGGGAACCTTGCCTCATAGGCCATAAGGAAGAACTGACATCAAGAACTGGCTCCGATAACAGGCTCAGTAACAGAAGGTGAATATTGTTGATTTTTCTCCCCACTCTGCTTCCTCCTCTCTGTCCTTCCAGACATTTCTAACATCACTATTTTTATTAACAGCTAGATTAACCCTAGTGTACAGTAAGCCCTGGGGGAGACTTGGTGTAAGCAGAACTGATGGAACATTATTTGGAATTTTAAGTGACCACTGGTGCTCCATGTGCTTTATGTTTGGAATATTCAGTGTTTTCCCCATCCTTTAATGTTAGGTCTCTTCAGCCAAATGATAAGGTTGAACAGGGTGGAAATTACAGGGTGTGGATCTCAGTGGTGTTTTAGTATAAGCCGTCACTTCCATTCATGTTACAAGGGTTTGCAAGGGTAGTCCTTTTATTTTTTTTAATTGTTGTTCAAATACAGTTGTCTCCGTTTTCTCCCCACCAATACCCCCCACCCCAGCCATCCCCACTGCCCTACCCTGATGCCATCCCCCCTTGGTTTTGTCCATGTGTTCTTTATAGTTGTTCCTGAAAACTGCAAGGGTGGTCCTTTTGTCTTTCCTTTTATGCTTTTGTTTTTGAATTTTATTTAACACGCTCTTTGCATCTTTGTTTCATTTTTCCCCCTTCCTATCTACAGGACTGATAGCATTTTCTTTCTCTTTTTTTAGTGTTTTTCTTTTTTTTTTCATTAAAAAATCAGTAGCCTATGTTTAAAAATCAGGTTTCCCACAAAGCACTGAATTTCCAGCTTTGTTGACATACCAGATACCGAGTTGGTATTCGCACATGGCAGCAAAAATCTGTAAGAGCTACCTTCTTCAGACTGATACACTCAGCAGTTTACCCCAGGCCCCACTGTACTCTACTGTATCCTTGACCCTGAAGGAACATCAGTTGCCATCACATTTGAGCTGTCGCTTTTCTAGACCTGCCGTTCACTCATTTGTGTGACCCCGCGTGCCCAGGGGGCATTTGAGTCTGTTACCATCTTTTACCTGGAGCATTTGGCGAACCTACATGTTCTCGTTACTGATGTATTTTAACTCTCGTCTGCCATTGTGCTTTCTGTTTGTCCCACAATTTCTATCTGTCCTCTCTTTTCTTGTCTTCTTTTGGAGTGATTGAAGTTTTAGCCTTACTCTACTTTTTCTTTCATACTACTCCAAAAATTATACTGTCTGTTTTCATTCTTTAGTGGTTAACCTAGTAATTACAGAATGTATGTTTAACTCACCCAGTTCGAAAGTGACCGATATCTTTACCCTCCTCCAGACAACACCCTTCCCACTTACGCCGCTCCAGTCCCTGTGCTAGTCCTTTTACGTACTTGAAAGCCATGCGCTTTTTCTTTTTAAAATCCCACAAGGCATTGTTTCTTTTATTCTTCTATAGCATCAATACTTGTATTAATTTACCTGTATGTTTGCCACTTTCTGTCCTCTTACTTCTTTCTTACATTTCAGAATCTCATGTCTTCCTATAGCCTTGAAATTCCTTCTTTTGTCTCATCTTACACGTCTTGCATCTGTGGTCAATTTCCTTTTGCTGAAACTGCATTTTTGTGTATGATTCCTTTTGGGAGGAAGTGCTGGTGGCCCACTCTTTCTGCATTTATTTGTCTGTACATATCTCATTCAAGTGTTCTTTTTCCCCTTTTTCTCCTCCACTACTACTTTGGAAGTTATACATTTCATTCCTTCCTCATTTACCCTAAAATTACAATATGCATGCTTAGCTTGAAATTGTAAAAATATTATTCAAAATTGCTATTCTCCTACCAAACAACACAAGGACCTTAGAATATTGTAATGTAATTGCCCTTACATATTATTGCTATCTAATATTTTACCTCGAAGTTGGTTATAACTTCTTTCCCAAATAATCTTAAAAGTTTTTAAACAGTAGGGGTATTTATAAATTGACTGTCGTGTTCATTATCTTCTTTGGTCATCATTATTTATCGTATTTTTCTTAATTTACTTCAGATTAGACATTATTATTGTGTGATTTGGGGGAAGTGTTTATGAATTGGATATTGTCTTTGTTTCATGTGAAAATGTTTTTATTTCACATGATTATAGAGTAGTAATTTAGTTAGGTGTAGAATAGTAGTTTCGCTTATTTCCTTTTACCACTTTGAATATATTATTTCTCTTATTTCTAAACTTTATGTCATTGATGAAAAGTCTGCTGCTAAGCAGATTGCCATTGTGAGGTTGGTAACGTATCTTGTTCTCTCTGGTTGTTTCCAGGACTCTTTCCTCGGTTCTGGTGTTCTTTGGTTTACCACAATGTGTCGTGTGTATGTGTGTGCCTTTGTGTTTCTTTTGAATCCTGCTTGTGGCTTGTGATGTTTCAAATGAAGAACACAAGTGTTACTTTAATCCTGCTAAATTCTCAGCCATTATCGTTTTAATATTGCCTCTTTCATAATCTTCTACTCCTTCCTGGAACTTTAATCAAATATATATTTTATGTTCTCAAACTATTCTCTGTGTCATAACTTCTTGCATTTTCTATCACTTTTTTTCTCTCTCTGCTACAGTGTAATTTCTTCAGACCCAGTCATTCATGATACTAATTCTCTTGTTAGCTGGATCTAAATAATATGCAACTTCATATTGTTTTTAATTTTTATTATTCTATTTACTTCTTTTTAAAAAAAATCTGACCTTTCTTTTTCCATAGAAGTTGAGTCTTTAATTTTAAAATACTTTTAAGCATGCTTAGTTTTTAGACTCATCATATTATTCTGTAACCATTAGTGTGGGGATGCTAATGCTGGTCTTTGTGTATATGGCCCCTCCCCTGACTGGTCTGCTCCGCAAGAATTATTTATTCTGAGAGAGTCTCGTGAGTCCTGAGTTATGAAAATATTTTTACAGAGCAATTTGAGTTTGCTTCTACAGATGTTACTGTGGTCCTAGGAACATTTTTATGGTGATTGATTAACTCAGGATTGTTGCATAATCTAAAACAATGTAACTTTGTGCAGGATTCTTGTGGCGTTTTGTTTTTTTCACTAGATGCATTTTCTTTCACCCCGAGGCTAGGGCAGAATACAGACTTCCTTGCTTCTTCAACCTGAGCTACGAGGCAGCAGTGGTAGTTTTTCTAGTCCCATATTCATGTAGAGGGAGGTTTTCAAGAGATCTAACTGCGTGAAGTTATCTCAGTTCCAGTTTCCTCCTTTGCATGGGCTCAGGGCCACATCACCTGTCCTAACCCGGTCGTTGGGCCTCGGCCCTGAAGCAGCTGTATCTGGATTCAGCCCTCTGGTGAGGCAGTGTTTGCTCTCATGCCACTGCTTGAGCTTTGGCTTTTCTATTCATTTCTGGCCTATATTTTTAAAAAGCTGTATTTGATAGGTCTGTGAAGTACATTCTGAAGATGGTCACACTGGGTTATATTTTATATATTTGGAACTGAAGAAAGATCTCCATGAACTTAGTATAACATTTATTTTTTTAATAAATTAATTTAGTCACAAACTATTGGCTACCTTTCACATGCCTGGCTCCGTTTTCAGTGCTGGGGTTCAACAATGAACAAAGCAAAGCTTTTGTCTCTGTATGTTAATAGTTTACCTCTTCAAGGGGAAGATAAGACACACAAAAAATAAAAATATATGGTGGAATTGTTACAGAGCAAAGGGCCGACGGGGCATCCCCAACGATGCCCCAACCCCGCTCCAGGTTCTTATGCCTCGCCACGAATGGAAAGACGTCTCTCAATGCCAGAGACTTATGAAAAGGAAAAGAATTATTTACAAGTTATACAGGCTTGGGATAATGACTTAAGGTCTCCTTTAAAATACTAGAGTTCTCTAGAATACCCACAAACACCCACAGTCCTTCCTTCCCCCCTTTTCCCAGTCCAGGGTACCGCAGGAGAAGAAGTAGAAGTGTGATGCAGGCAGATTTTCAGTTCTGGCACCATCCGATGTGTCGCCACTGCGATCTCCAAATTAATCCAAAGAACTCCAGGTTAATCCAAAAGCATGTTAGTCCAAAAAAAAGCTCCAATTAATCCAAAGAAAGCATGTTGCACCTTCACATGGCCCACCAGCATAAGTCCTTTCACCCCCTTTTCTTCCAGGCAAAGTCTCTGCTGCTTCCTAGGCCGCATGGCAAAGGAAGGCACACAAAGCTATGTGGTCCTGCCTCTGTCTCTCAGGCTGAGGGGTCTCCACTCGTCAGCCGCGTGGTCCAAGAGAGAGATATGGCTGCTGTGTCTGGGTTAAAATCCCCTGCGCCGACCTTCTCCATTTCCGACTCCTCCTTCAATTGGCTACACCTGCCAGTACTCCATATCCTTCCAGCTTTACTGGGCTGCCATGTTAGCTGTGGGCAGGGTGACCCCATGGCCCAGAGCCAACCATCTTCAAGTTTTCATGCAGGCGCTGTGTCTAGGGGGAGTTGCCTCTCGGCTACATCCTGGGTGGAAGTCTCTTCCATCCCCCTGGCTCAAAACATGGCCGTAGCTATTTAACTTATCTATGGAACCAGTTAAAGGTTATAGATATGTTAAATGACCATGGCAGAGGCTAGCTGCAAAGCTGCTACCATCCCCAACAGCTCTGAATGGCCCTGCTCCAGGAGTCGCATCCCCCACCCAGTTCAGACCTGTGGGCATGAGGACATTCTATATACATATTTCTAATATTTCCTGGATACCTTGAGTTCTGGACCCACTACAAATCCTTGTTTGGGCCCATTTCTTGGCTGCACCCTGTAACAGAATCAGACAGAGCTATGAAGAACATTAAAGCAGGGTTATGGGAGATGGAGGGACAGGGTTAGGTAGGGTGTGCTTTACTGAGGACGGCAGAGGAACCTTCTCAGAGGAGGTGACCAGAGTCACGTTGATATCTGGGGTCACTCTGCGTCCTCCAAGAAGCAGACACCAAGACCAGGTTAGCAATATAAGAGATGTAGTAAGGCAACCCCTCAAGACCAGTGTCAGGTACAAAAGGAGAATGTGGGTCCCTTTGTTCAAAAATAATATTTCAAGGTTTCTGCAGCAGAGTTCCACCAAGTGCAGGGCCCCTTAGAGTGCTCTTCTCTGGTTGCCCAGGAAACGGGGCAAAGGGGCAAAGGGGCCTGGGGGAGCCATCAGATTGTAACTCCAATCTGACCCCAGGGGAAGAAGGCGGGGGAGGAAGGGTGAGTGGCAGCAACCTGGAGTGCTGTGACATTCTGAGAGAGTTTGACAAGGCTGCTGGAGAGTCCTTGAGCCAAAGACACCTGTCAGGCTCTTGTTATGGGTTGAAGCATATCCCCCATCCCCCAATTCATATATGGAAGTCCTAAGCTCCAGTTCCTCAGAATGTGACCTAATTTGGAAATACAGTTATTGCAGTTATAATTAGTTAAGATGAGGTCATATCGGAGTAGGGTGGACCCCTAATCCATGAAAACTGTTGTCATAAAAAGAAGTTTGGAGACAGACACACACCTGGCAAGAGCGCCATCGTTGGGGTGATGTGTCTGCAAGCCAAGTGACGCGGAGGGTTGCTAGCAGACCACCAGAAGCAGAGAGAGGCACGGGACAGGGCCTTTCCTGGAGCTTTCAAAAGAAGCTAACTGCACTACCAACACCTTGATTTCAGACTTCTAACCTGCAAAACTGTGAGACAATACATTTCTGTTATTTAAGCCACACAGCTTTTGGTACTTTGTTATGGAAGTCCTAGCAAACTAATAGGCCCCTCTAACGGTTGTGAACTTGGAGTGTTATAGAATCATCACGGAAGCCAACATGGCTAGATAAGTCAGAGGGAGAATTGTAGAGGAAGAAGTATCCAGGAGCCAGATCTGTAGGTTACCGCCCTGTGAATCAACAGAGCAACTTTGTTTTTTATTCCAACTGTGATGGAAAGCCTTTACAGGGTTTAAAGAGGGGACTGACCTGGTTTCACTTACATTTTTTTAAGTACCACTCTGGCTATTGTCTGGAAATAGATTGCAGAGGAGCAGACGTGGAAGCAGGGCAGCGAGTCAAGTCCTTTGCAGCTGCCCCAGAAAGACAGGATGGTAGCTCGGATGGAAAGAGTAACCATTGAGGTAGCAACAAGTATGGGATATGGTGGTAATTTGAAGGTAAACTGTGTAATTTACTGATGGATTAGATGAGCAGTTTGAGGGAAAGAAGAGAGTCAAGAATGATCCCTTTCTTCTGTATTTTTTCTCTATTTCTTCCTTCTTCTATTTTGTTTTGTCCATAGCAACTAGATAACTACAGCTGTTACTTTTTGAGATGGGAAAAGTGGGTAAGCAGCTTTTCTGGAGTTTACAGGCATGGGAATGTAGATATCTGCCATGTGTTAGAGGCATCACATCATTTTGCAACGTTTGCATCTTCATGGACTTCTTTCAGTGTCAGTGCAGATCCACTGACCTCACTGCGTCTGAGGCTGCCCCATATTTCTGGCATGAATGTTCCATTCTTGATTGAACTAGCTCCCTCTGAATGGACTTTTGGGGTTTTCCTTTTTTGGGTGTGATTATAAACAGTGCTATTTAAAAGCTGTATTTTTTATGTCTTGCTATATAGCATAATATCCCCAAAACGTGGTGGCTTAAAAGTAACAACATGTATTCATTACCTCTGTATCTCTGGGTCAGGAATCAGGGCACAGCTTGGCTGGGCTCTCCCGGTCAGGGGCCCCCACAAGGCTGTAGCCAAGGTCTGGGCTGGGTCTGCAGTCATCTGGAGGATCAGCTGGGGAAGGAAATGAGCTTATCCAGTGGTTGTTGGCAGGACTCAGTTCCTAGTGTCCCGTTGGCCTGAGAGCCCTTCTTCCTCACTGGCTATGGACTTGGAAGCCACCTTCAGCTCCTTGCTATGTGGGCCTCTCTGTAAGAGAGCTCATACATGGCAGCTGGCTACTTCAAAGTGAGCAAGCAGAGCCAAAGGGTATGCGATCAAGACAGATGTCACAGTCTTCTATAACCTACTCCCTTTGGCTGTGTTCTCTTCACTAAAGGAGTCACTAGGTCTAGCCGTCACCCAGGTGGAGCGGATCATTCAAGGGCCATAGATACCAGGAGGCAGACATCATCAGGGTCATCTTAGAAGTCAACCAAACACAACTGTCCACTCTCACTGTCCTTTGATAGATTGTTAAAGGCGGGTTTGCTGAGGGAAAAGATATGCATATTTTTAAATTTCAAATATAACACCAGAATTCTTTTCAAAAAGCTTCACTCTAGAGCCCTGGCCGGTGTGGTTCAGTTGGTTGGAGCATCATCCCATAGACTGAAAAGTTGTGGGTTCGATTCCCGGTCACGGCACATACCCAGGTTGCAGGTTTGTTCCCCGGTCCAGACATCTATGAGAAGGCAGCCAATTGATGTTTCTCACATCAATGTCTCTCTCTCTCTCATTCTCTCTCCCCATTTTTCTCTCTCTGAAAGCAATGAAAAAAGTGTCCTTGGGTGAGAATAAAAAAAAAAATATCTTCACTCTAGATTTCAAAGTTCATTTTGAAGGGATTATTTGCTACGTAGCCTGACAGGAAGAATTATACATCCCCAAAGAGCCTTCGCCGGCTTTTGTCAGGAGTGCTCCTTTCCTCCCTGTCTTCCTTTTCCTTGCCCCTCTAAAATTTCCAGGGGCAGCAAGTAGCTGTGTGTCTCCTAACAGAAACGGTAGGAAGGTTCTAACCAGCAGGCATACGCCATCCCTGTCACCATGGTGACTGCCCTCGGGTGCGCTGATGTGCGTTGTGCCATTAATGTCCTTGCCCTCCCTTGTTTATCGGCTGAGGTGGGGTTAATTCAGCCAGCCTTCGAGAGAAGGATGAAACGATAACAGACAGTGAGGAGAGGTGGGTTGGGCTGGAAAGGACTAGGGGAAACTCCACTTGAATCATTTCTTCTAAATCCTCAGTCCTCAGGAGATTTCGGTAGGCCATGGAATGATGTGTACATTTATTCATCATTAGAAAGCACCTGTACTTAAAAGGTCCCTCTTACGTTTACTAGGATATGGTTGGAGGAAATGGAAATTATTATCAGAACTACATTATCTCCTCCCACACAATTTGAGGTGGCTTTATAAAATTAGATGCATCCTAAACCTAGACCAGGGGTGTCAAACTCATTTTCACCGGGGGCCACATCAGCCTCGCAGTTGCCCTCAAAGGGCCAAATGTGATTTTAGGACTGTATGAATGTAACTGCTCCTTAACTAGGGGCAAGGAGCTCGGCGCTGCCACTGGGTAGAAACAAGGTGCCAGGCGGATAAAACAAGGTGGAGGGCTGGATTCAGCCCGTGGGCCTTGTGTTTGCCACCTGTGACCTAGACTATTATAAAAATGAAACAACTGATGCTTCAAGTGTCTGTGGTTGCTCTCAGGTGAGGTGCCCCCAGGTGAAAGTGTAGACTAGCTGGGCAGCTTCCCAAATGAATGCCAAGGTGCTTTCTTTTCCTATACTCCTGAGAGCAGAGTAGGGTGGAATAGGAGCTGGGAAGAGTGCATGACCTTTAATGATGTTGGGGAAACATCTTCGCGGGGTACATCTTTGACTTTCCCTGTTTTTGGCTAGCCCCCTGGGTCAAGAAGGGGCTGGAATTCCCCCACACCCCTTGTCCCACTTTCCACCTTCAGGTCCCGGCATTGCTCCCAGAAGCCACAAGGCCCTCCTTGCTTTGGATACATTTAGGGACCTAGCTCTTCTGGCAGCTGATTCATTTCTGCTTGTGATGCCAGCTTGGAAAGCTTCTCTTACTGGACATCTTGAAGGCCAAGGCCTTGCCTTCTTCCTGTCTGGGCCCTTCTGCAAGCCTGGTGCAGCACTCAGCAGGGAGTGACTCCACATCCCAGCACAACCCCACCCTCCCCCGCTTCTCTCCCAGAGTTGCCAGCACAGGTTGTGCCTACAGTTCACGAGATCTCTCTGCTAGATGAGAAAAACGTGTATTTGATTCAGGACAGCAAGGCCAGTCGGGTGGATTGCATTCCAGGCAGAAACAAAAATCCTGGTGCAGTGGCCTTTTAAAGCTGAAATAAATCAGAGCTCCTTGGCCATGCTGCATGGTCTGTCAGGTTTTGTCTTTTTGTAGAAGCCACGCTGGGTTATGGCAAATTAGGGGAGACCAAATGAGGACCAGTCCATTGTGCAGTCACTTTCAAT
Source organism: Micronycteris hirsuta (assembly GCA_004026765.1). Lineage (NCBI taxonomy): Eukaryota > Metazoa > Chordata > Mammalia > Chiroptera > Phyllostomidae > Micronycteris > Micronycteris hirsuta. The sequence goes on along the minus strand of PVJI01001569.1, from coordinate 110,455 downwards.
TTCTACAGTCTAGGAACAGCCGTCTTATGATTTAAAATATAAATATTTGCAAATGATGTCTCTTGATCAGTTTTGTAAAGAGATGTGCTAAAATGGCTCAAATGAGTTTTATTCTTTTTTTTTTTTTAAATGGCAGTCTAACTTGTCTTAGTGGAACTCAGTATTCTTCCATCTTCAACTATATTAAGCCCTTGAACTTTTTTTAATTGACAACAGTTGATGGGAGAAATGTTCGTGGTTATATGCTTATCAACGTTTTTTATAGATTCCCACACCACCTCCTTCTAAAAGGAATTTGAGTCATCTGGCACTTATATAAAATCAAACACGAAACTTGGGGAGCTGCTTTCTTTTTGTGTGTGTATGGAATAAAGTGCGATTTAAAGAGAGAATAGGAGATAGCACACACCTGTTTGGGTCTCTTGCTGGGCGGGCGCTGTTTTCCTAGGAATGATGTCTGTGTTTCTGTTTTTCCTGTTCTTTCTCAGAATGCATGGAGGGAATCTCTAGTGGAGACTTTCTCCACAAGGCTTATTGATGAATGTATAATCTGAAATGAAAAAGAAGTCAGTAGATGTGGCTTCCTGGAGTCAGTGCTTGGACCAAAAATAAAGCGAGTCCTCACCACAGGGGCTGGCTCAGCCCGGTGCCAGCGGAGGCGGCTGTTTGCCGCGCTTTGCTTGAGCAGTTCACTTCTCTGGGCAGAGTTCCCCAGGCCTTCGGAGGCTTGTAAGGGCTTTTTGTTGTTGTTGTTGTTGTTTCTATAGCTTTTATTGTTTTTAAGAAGAGTGGTGTCACCACCCTCACTTGTCATTAAAGAATAGTGTGGGAAGAATAAACTACCTAAAGAAAACAATAGGAAAAACAAATAACACTGCCCTAAATGAATGAAAAAATTGACACCCTTCATGCTTTTGTGAGGTAACTGTTTCCATGCAACTTGATCTAGAAACTATGAGAAGATTTTCTCTTTGATTTTTTTATTGTCTTCTATTTTTAACACTTTTGGCAAGTCTACACATTGTGGTTACATAAGAAAATCAGAGTTAAGATATTTGGTATTAAAAATGCACCCTTTGACTCAGGATGAGCTTTTCTGGCACTGCCCCTAGAGAGCTCAAATTCCCATCCTAAAATAATAGGTATAAATGTCCAATCAACACAGGCTTTCTGGCCAGCTGCTCCGTGTGGTTCCTGGAGAAGCCTTCTCAACCAGGCTCCTGTTTTTCTGGAGGGCTCTGCTGCTCAGTGGCTGAAGGGAGGTTGCAGCACATGAGACCTGCTGAGGGAAGCCTGCTGGTCCTGGTGCCCAGGGTGCAGTCAAGGTGGGTCAGCCTGCTTGATAGTCACTGTTACTGAGAGCCTGTAGTGTGTCAGACCTGCTGCTGACCTCTCTTCACCGACCGACTGTCTTTTTTTATTAACTAATTTATTTTCCAATTACAGTTGACACACAATATTATGTTTCACATGTGTGACAGCAATTAGATATTCATATACCTTATGAAGTAATCGATCACCCTGATAAATCTAGTATCCATCTGGTACCATATATTGTTATTACAGCATTATTGCTATATTCCCTATGCTGTACTTCACACCACTGTGACTATTTTTATAACTGTCATTTTGTACTTCCTTAATCCCTTTAACCATTTTCACCCATTCCCCCAGTCTTCCTCCCATCTGACCATCACCAGTTTGTTCCTTGTTATTTGTGAGTTTGTTTCTATTTGTTTGCTTACTCTCTTGTTCATCGTCACCACAATCCTGTGAGGCATGATTGACTGAGTGTTTTTATAAGGGAGAGAAAGTAGAAGAAGCCTGTGGAGTTTCCTGTCCAGAAAGGGGGACACACATATAAATGAGTTAAGTTCAAGAAAGCAGCATGTGAATAATAAGAATTAAAAGCTATACTTACTACAGACTTTCCTTGTGCCTGGTGCTGTGTCAAATGCCTTATTTGGATAATGTCATTTAATTCTCACAACAACACTACTAGATAATTTTATTTTCTCCATTTTATAAAAGAGGAAACTGAAGTTTAGTGACGTTACATATTAAGCTCAAGAGACTGCAGCTCTGAAAACCGTAGACCTGGGCGTCACACTCAGGCAGTCTGATCTCAGACTCACTTAACTGCCAGCCGGAACAGTACAGGGGCCAACAGCCACGGATGGCTGCAGGTGGGGATGAGCCAGGCTCTCCATCGATGGTGTACCTGGTAGACCAGTCAGGGAAGAGCCACTCTCCAATCTCTGGTATGATTCAGTTTTGTCTTCCTTTTCTCTAAGGACTTTTCTGTCATTTTTCTGCTAGAAATTCAGCTCTTCTGAGGGCCACATTTCTATCTGCCCATTCTCCTCAGTAAATGACTCTTGGCCCACAGACCCCGGATATGCCAGGCCTGGAGTGTGAACTCCCCATTTCTGGGAGTCCTTGAACATTAGAATGCATCGCAATCACTTACCTCTGACAGTGAGGGTGGAACCTTCACGGTCAGCATTTTAAACAAGCACCCAGTCAGTCTTGGTTTTCCCGTCATTTCTGAGGCAGGTCCAGAGGCAGGTCTAGTAGAAAGATGGGTCAGGGTGAGGAGGGGTCATAGTTGTTTTCTTTAGCAGCTGTTCACCTCTAGCAGAGACTCCAGGAGCTCTAGAGGAGAAAATTGAAAGAGAAAAAGAACAAATGAGAGACAGAGCTGGGGGACTAGTACAGAACTCAAGATGAGCAAGCCAAACCCTATTCATAGATTTACTTAAGAAGCAGAAGTTCAAAGTGAGTACAATAAGAGTGAGCAGAAACAAAGCCAGATTGGGGAAGGGTCAGGAGAGGTTAGGGGGCACGCTGAACCTTCAGACGAATGGCGGTTGCATTCAAAACCTGCTTTGATGGACCTGCAGGGGCTGCCAGTTAGGTGGGTAGGCCCTCATTATAAATGAGCCAGAAGGTGTGGATGAGGCATGAAAATAAGAAATGATTCAGACTGTTTGGGTACAGAGGCAGGGTTAAAAATTCAGGGCTTTGGAGCAGAGGAAAGGCAAGAGTCACTTCCTAGCAGCAGGGGTAGGAGAGGCTGCTTGGAGGTGGTGGCCACTCTCCAGGCCTTGAAGGCTGAAGGGGGATGGCAGGGGGATGGGTGAGGAGAGGGCCGGGGCAGACATTCAGTCCCTGGCAAGTGCAGTGGGACGGGCACTGGGAATCCATGAATTGACTGATTGATAGAGTCAAACCTGAAGGTCCTCAGAGGGGTCTCAGCGGCTCTTGGGAGGGAATAGACTAAGTGATGGTCCTTCTCATGCATAAAACTTCAGCTTTGGGGGAAAAAAGGTTATGTGGCTTGAAAAAAAAAAGCTTAAAACCTACCCAGGAGATGAATAAAACTATGTGTACGTGGTTTATGTTGAAAGAGATATGTCGGGTGCTGTTTGAGGGGCAGTTAGGTGTCAGGTTTGCGTAAGCATTTAAGAAATTCATGGGTCCGTGGAAGGAACACTGGCCCCCATCTTGAAGCTGTGCTGTCAGCTGCAGTCTGTGCTGTGGGCCTCACCTCCCTAATCTGGGCATGAGGTGTGGCTGCTTCTGTTTTTGTATTTATACATCAAGAGTTGCATTAAATTAAGTGATTTTCTAGGATTCTTCCTGCTGTAAAATGCTATCAGCAATGATCTCACTCTAGGCCTGCCCCACATTCACATGAGGGGGTGGGGTGGCAGGATCGTTGCTCAAAGAAGACGCGTTTCATGGTGTTGTGCAGGGTGACCGAGGGGCACGGGTTAGGGGCCAAGGAGGCCTGCCGACACATCCCGGCCTGAAGGGGCACAGAGGGCACTGGAGGGGATGCGGCAGAGGCAAGAGCCTGGGGAGGGGCAACAGACTCACAGAAGCAGAGTTTGCAGTAAAGGAAGTGATGGGATACATTTTCTTCTCATGTTAGAGATAAAAAATTCCCCAGGCTGAATGACCTCCTTTCTAACCCATTATTTTTCCTTTGAGGCTTGTTTTAAAAATGTATTCTTTTAATAAAATACACAGGTAGAGGTCTTTACAGCACCATGCAAGGATGTTCCAAAGATCTATCATGAATTTTTAAGCATTCTTTTAAAGCTGGGCTTGCTTCTAAAGGAGCTGACTTTTCAGCGAATGCTGGAAAATGCAAACGTGCGAGCCATTTGGGTTGGCCTGGGAAGCACATGTCAGTTGCTGCTGTTGATCTTTGCACCAGGTATCTGTTTTCTGAGAAGGTTTCTTTTGTCGATTATGTCTCATCATGATTCCAGGAGCATGCCCCTCTCGGCTGGAAAAGGAACTGTTTGTGCAGTGTTTGATTAGAAATAATTTAGATACATAGTTCCACCATGGAACATGAGTTCCTGTTTGTGCTGGGCCCTAGGTTAGGTGTTAGGTGCAGCAGTGAAGGGTGCAATCAGATGGATGGAGTAGAGACAGGTGAGCCCAGAAACGCAGCAAAGGGTAAGGTCACGGCACCAGTGTGAGAGAGGGGTGCATACCAGCTGCAGATGTCACTGGCCAGGAACCATCGGCCATCCCTTCCACCTTCCTCCCTTCTTTGTCCACCTCTTTTCCCTTACTTAACCAGAGTTTTGAAGTTAAATCAGAGAGAAGTTTGAGAAATGAGGCTGGGTGAGGGAGAGGCCTCATCTGGGTGGAAGTGTTTAGATCCTCCATGGAGAGCACTGGTGGACAGTAGCCACCTACAGAGCATGGGAGTATCACACCAAATGCTCACGGATTCTTGTGGAATGTTTCAGAACACCTCAGAGATGAGGGGGTCCTCTGTTCTGAGCATTCTCCCTCTTTGTGCCTGTGGCTGGGCAGTAACTGGGTGGTTTCTTTTGCCTGAATAACTCTTGAGAAGACTGTGCATGCTTCGTAGAGAGATGCAGAACTTCTGCAGGAAAGTAAGTTATGCTTGAATTGAGGTCATAATGAAACTCTTCTAAAAATCGGCTAACTTTGCATAGGATTGGGTTCTCTAAGAGGGCCTCCAATAAACAAATATTGTAGTACCGTTCTTCTCTACATGGCTTCAGAAGTAGTTAATCAAAGCAACAGAAACAGATCATCCTTATTGCTTAGAGAAGTCAGGCTGGAGGACTTACCTCTGGGTCTGTTAGTCAAGTGAGTGTACTAAATCTAAATGCTAGATTTACGCACCTCTTCCCATGTAGTACCTGACAGAGCTGGCTTTCTCCCTTCAGAAAGTTGCGGAAGAGCAAACAGCACACTCCTGGAAGGCAGGCACCTCCCAGGAGGTAACACTGGTAGCTGAGTATGCCCAGTCAGTTGGTTCTTCTCAAATTTACCAAGTAAAGGAATTACCATATTTTTGGGACTATAAGATGCACTTAGGTTTTAGAGGAGGAAAATAGGAAAAAAAATTTGAAGCAAAAAATGTGGTAACATATTTAATAGCATAAATAATATTTCACCAATGTAAATGTAAACAGTCAGGTAAGCTACATTTGGACTATAAGATGCACCCCCATTTTCCTCCCAAATTTTGGGCGGAAAAGTGCATCTTATAGTCTGAAAAATACGGTAGTTCCTCCCCTTCCCCAGAGCCAACCTTAGTAAAACAACAGAGAAAGGCCAGTCATGTACTAAAGGAAAATTCTTCCTCATAAAAACCAAGAGTGAGGCAATGGAGTTGTTCTCTAAAACTTTCCAAGATTTTATACATTTTGAAGGTCAGGTGCTCAGATCTTGTGGGAGAGACGTCAAAGAATAGATCGGGTATGGTTGGGATCCCTATTGACCATGAAGCTAGTTAATAACATGAGAAATAACCTGATAATATGAGAAGTCTGGATTAACAAACATAGCGCTGACATTGCCCCTCTTCACTTACACTGTCCCGCTCATCCCCCAAACACGTGATGTTCCTTGCATCGGTATTCTCATCGAATCAAAGAAGAAACTGAAACAGAGAGACAGTGTTTAGCCTGGGAGGGTAACTAGTTAAGGGCAGAGCCTGGACTCAAGCCCACATCTCTCTGGCTCAAGAGGTAGGGCCGTCTCCAGCCCTCCAGGTGGCCACAGGGTCTACAATGACTCCTTGCGGTCCGTTTTATTTTCAGCCTCTTTTGTAGCTGTGGACCTGGTCAGCAATGTAGCGAGGATAGCATCATTAATTATTTGTCTCCGAGTTATCCTTTCTGTCCATCTGTTTTCACCTCGGCAAATTGAAAAGCTTCCAGGTAGATGGTTGTCTTTTCTCTCTTGAGAGTTTCTGGAGATGCAGCCTTAATCCTCTTTCTGATTAGATAACTAATCAGAAAGTTATTCTTGTTATCAGAACACAGAGATAGATCATAGCCGAGTTATAACCTAAGGTATTGTATTAAATGTAAAGCATTTTAAAATTTAAAACAAGGACTTTAATACTTTATTCTAAAAAGCAGTTGCCCCAATATATGAAAATTCATGAAATAATATTGCAGTAGATTTTCTTACATGAAAAAATATTGGAATTCTCTCACAATATTAAGCTAAATGGATTATCAATGTTGAGGCATATTGACTCATTATCAAGTTACTCAGATTAATATTATTTCCTTTCTGTGAGAATTGGAAGTCCATCCAAATGAAGCAAGAAGGGAGTGCTTATTTCATTCTCTTCTTCTATCCAGGGGTCCATTGTCACCCCTGGCCCCTGCCCTGTCTCTTGCTTATAAACACATGTTTGCATTGAAATGAATTAGTTTTCATTACTCATTCATTTTTTGGTGTCATGTCAAAAGCTGTAGTTCCCCTTGTTACCTATCACCATGTTAATAACTATATAATGGTTTTCTATTTATGAAGTCCTCACACAGGCAATATCTCTTGAAGTTTTCACAATAACCTTGAGAAGTAAGTACCATTATTTTTAAAGAAGTCAAAACTGAGGTTCATAAAGGGTTTCTTGTCCAAAGACATAGCCAGTTAGGGTCATTGCCAGGACCTGTATCCAGGTCATCTGACTAGATCACAAAGGTTCAAGTAACATATGTTTTTGGGGATGGCGTGTGACTATGCATTAGGGCAAGGTCTCTGTTTCTCCCATAAATTGGCATCTTAATTGGGGCTAAGAGTTTTGGAGTAAGCTACGCAGGACAAAGTTTCAATCTAATTGTGTCTCAAGTTTCCCTAAGTGTAAAATGGGGGAAATAATAACACCTAACTCACTGGGTTGTTGTGAAAATCAAAATAAATATGAGTTATTGTTGCAGTTACGTAAGTAACTTGAATAGGATTTCAAGCATTCTAAGATTCTGGGTAGTCTCTCAATGATCTGTTAAAACTTGTATTATAATATGGTTTTAATTATGATGAGAATGATAGCAACAACCGTGTTGGTCAGTGCCCACTATGTTCCAGATATTTTACAGATGCACTGTTAAATTTTCACAGCAACCCTGCAGATGCTGTGCTCTTAGCTACTTGGCTGTATTGCCTCTAAATCTTGCTTGCAATTGGTATTAATTATACCCACCCACCCCCAAGCTTAAAACAATACTCTTTGGAAAATTAGAACTGTATTTTCTAATTTTCAGTCTTCTAGCCCATTTTGTGCTCTCTGCCCCCCTTCAACAGCCTCTTGCAATGGTTCCAGATGTCATACAAAAGTTCCCATAGTGCCAGGGATAAAATTTTTCCAGACCCTCAGACTCAAATTCACTTAGAGTGGCTAAAACTAAATAAGTCTGTTGACAGTTACAGGAACCAACTTCCTTGAATTTGAACATTTTTCCTTTAAAGCAAGACTTTTCTGAGAAAGAATTGGCATACCCTGTCTCAAAGAGAAAGAAGGAAATGGTAATTGACAGTGACCTTTATCCCAGCATCAGATGGAGGCTCTTGAGTGACACCACATTAGCCAGTACACACCTGTGCTTGAAAAGTAAAAATATGTATTTCATGCAGTAATTTTTAAAAAGTTTTTTGCCTTATTTTTTAGTTTCACCTATTATATTAGCTCAGTCTGTAGTTCTCTCCCATTCTTCATTTTCCTACCCCCATCTGCCTTAGGTTTTGTGTTCTCAACTCATAAGTCTTTTTTTTCTAAACCACAAAAATATTTTCTAGCTAGTCCAAAGATCTGCAAATAATAGACTAAGTGATAACTGACTTGGAGTTCTTTATTCTTTGAAAAAAGTTATTAAAATAATTAGTATGTCTTTCATAAATATTAAGTGGGTCAACAAGCATTTATCTTATAATGATTTTATCTTCACTACTTATTTTTAAAACTGTGGTAAGATTAGACCAACCTTATCCAAGGGTGAACCAAATATTTGCCATCTTCCTCATTATTGGAAATCTAGGCTAGTTTCTACTGGCCTCAGGAAGGCCTTTATTTAAGAGAACTTTATTCTCTTTAAGAAAATATTTCTTTAAAAGTATATTTTTTTTCAGAAAAAATAAATATGTAGCAAATTCTACCACCCTAAATAAATCCCATCCCTTTCTATCCTTCCACTTCATCTCCCCACTGAGTGCCCTCTTCTGAATGGCGAAGTTTTGAGTGTGAAATGGAGACTCATTCTGAGTCTGCTGTAAACACCTGTGCACTGAGCAGTCGCTCCTGATGCTGCTGCTGCAGTGTGCAAGGTTGCATGCGATGCTTTTATTTTTCTACTCCTATATTTAGTGCTAAAATGTCCTACTAAATAAATATGCAAATGAAACAGTGAAACTGCAACTTGAATGGACATTGAAGAAGGAGAAAATGACGGGGGAGTGAAGATCATGTGACAGACTTTTCTGTCGGCTGCATCTCTTTGTCCTGACTTCATCTGTGTTCAGAAGTAACATGGACTTTGGAAAGCTCTTCAATCTGCCTATCTTTGAAGGTTAAAATGAGGCTGCAATATTTCTGTTAGTGAATCTAAAATGCAACAATATGGCGGCTCAAAGTTGAGGAGGTAGATTAGTTGGACAAAAAATACATATATAGCACCGCTGCTTCTCAGGCAGGAATCTCCAATTCGGGGATTGACTTGTGAGCAAAGATAGCATCTAATGAATAGGCAGGAGTAAAACAATGCATAAATGTTGATAGAATCACATGTGTAGGTACATCCTGTATTGGAGCCTGGGAAAGTCAAGTGATGTTCACTTTATTCACATACACATACTTCTTTAAAATAAAAACCTATTTTTATTCAATATTTGGGGTATGAGAAGAGGATTCCATGGACTATTTCAGCCATAAAGAGAAAAATATAGTGGGAAGATGGGAAATCAGAGTAGTCGTTCTTCAGTTCTGAAGAGCTGGAATTTTTTGGTAACAGTGGACAGGAATGGCCCGTTGGAAAGAGATGTTGGACAGATGTCTAGATCTTTCAGGAAGGGCGATTTCAGAGCAGCCCAGCAGCTGGTAATAGCCAGTTTCGGTGAGTTGGCAGTGAGCTTACAGGTTGAGATAGAACCGCCAGAGAATTTCACTTTTGTGGTTTTAGTTTTATGCAATGGGTTCCTCATTCACTATCATGTACTCATTTGTTCAGCAAGCACTCAGTGAAGTTGGCTCTGCGCCAGGCACCATCCTAGCTCTTGGGGCCCCAGCAATGATGGTGATGAGTGAAGTATGTCCCTCATGTGGGGTACTTCTGGAGCATTTCTCTTATTTCTGGAATGAGTTGCCCTCCGGCTGGTCCTGCCAGGAGGCCTTCTTCATCCCACAGATGAAATATTGAACATCTTTCCCCCTAACTAATATCAGTGTTAGTCTTGCTCCTCTCTGTCCTGCCTACCGTTCTGTGCCACAAAGTTCTCTTTAAAAGTGATCACAGCTAGAAAAGATGGACCTCTCAGGACCTAATGGGAGATTTGTTTTACTTCTTCCTTATACTTGGCAAGGACTTTTATTTTTGAACTAATAAGGCAGAAGACATCCATAGGAAAAGAAAAATAAGAATGTTCCTTGCCAGAGTTGCTTGGTTACCTTGTCAACATTCCCTTCCAGCCTGGCTGAATTCTCTCTGCATACTTTTATAGTGCACATCATGTTTTATTGCTATAATTGATCTATTAAGCAGACAATATGGAGAACACATGGAGCTCCTGTCAATTTTATGCTGTTTATTTGGATTTCCATTTTTCTCTTTCCACAAGACCTCATTCCTCTTTTCATTCCTAAGCTACATAATACTGTAAAGGAATCACATCACTGTTTATATTGGTGCATTTAACTCTGGACCTTAAAAAGCAAAAGCCAATAAACTAACCACATAACTAGACATAAAACTGTGGACTTTTCAAAGTCAGGGTCCGAGTTTTCAGTAGATCTGTATCCTTTGCACCTTAGCCTGGTGTCTGGCACATAAAAGGCCTTTAGTAAATGTTTATCGGTTAAAAGAGCAATTGGCTTCAAATATTTATTGAGAACCAGCATTGTAGTGGGTGCTACTCATAACACAGAATTTACTTATAGTTTCTATGCAGGAGGCAACACTTGTGACTTGTTGTTTTCTTCCTGGAGATGACGAGGATGGAGAATACGACTGTGTTGTTGCTAGCACTGCATTTAATCTAGCCAGAGAAGCTTTCCTGCATGTGGCTGCAGCGGAAGTATCAGCAGCCATGTTCCATCTGGTATTTATGGAAGGTATTCACTGGGAACCTCCGAGCTTCTGAGTGCTGTGCTGTCCAAATCAATGGAGATCAAAAGGCCCAGTCTTTGTCACCATCTGTCAAGGCCATTGTATTCAAAACAGTGAATCCCTCCTCATTCTCTGTCTCAAACACACATATGCACACATAGCTGAAGACTATGTTTATAATGCCAGCTGTTGACAAAACAACAAATAGGAATTTATTTAATCATCCCTTTGCCTAGCCCATCAAACAGCCATCCAACCCAGTGTTCCTCAAAGCATATACTTCTCCTGAGAGTTTACTAGATTGCAGACCTAGATCTCTGCTAAGTCTGGGAGGAGTCCCAAGAGTCTGCATTTCTATTAAGATCTCTTTGTTAGATTAGGTCTTGATATAAAGCATCACCCTTGGACCAGTAGATTTGACACCACCTGGGAGCTTGTTAGGAATGCAGACCCTTCGGTGCCCTCTCAGACCTATTGGATCAGAACCTGGGTTTTAACAAGATCCCACATTAAATTTGAGAAGCATTGCTCTAACCATGTAATATGTCCACAATATAAATCATAGGCAGGGGTCCTGATGAGGCTCTGGGTTGGATAGTAAGGCCAGCTAGATTTTCTGGGTCCCCTTTCCATTTCAAAACTCTTGGGTACCCACTTCAGTATAGCATCGACCACTCAGACAAAGACACAGGCAGATGCCTCTTTGCTTAGTCATTCAGTGGCATGATGAATTTGTTATTATTCATCCTTCATTTCCATTGGCCCACCAACCAACCTTATCCCTTCTCCAGGGCGCTTCATTCTAGACAAAAGTTTGGCCAAAAGAGACATCCTCTTGTCTGAGCGTGTCAAAAAGATAACACATTTGGAACAAGCATTAGGAGATCAAAGTTTCCTCATCTGAGAAATGGAGATAATAGTGAGTACCAGCCTGGGCAGGTCTTTGGAACCAGGAGGACTTGTTCTGATTGTCCTGTCTCATTCACTGGCTCTCATCAGAGGTGCCAGAGGGCCTGGCAGTGGTGAGGAGGAAGGTTCCGTGTCAGTGCCCGTGCAAGCAGACACTCCAGGGCATGTTTAGTGATATTGAGGGTCATGTAAGGAGAGGAGAGTACTCTGAAGACCCTGGAATTGATGGTACACTCATTATCAGAATAACAGGCCGAGTCTTAACTCGCTGCAGGCATGAGGGTGTGGCTATTGGGTTGTTGCTGCTTTACTGTCAGCATTTAAGCATTTGTGATACAGAAGGACTATTGCCCCCTTTGAAAGGAAAGTCAAACAAACAAAAACAAGGTTCAGCATCCTTTCTCTAGCCTTCCAGTCTCTAACTCATATTTTTATTTTGGAAATACCTCTTAAAGCCCTCAGTTTTCTTAAGCCTCTTTTCAGGTAGGCCGAGCCTTTGGGAAGGTGTAGTTTAGAAGAAGAGATTACCCTTTGTTTTTCTAGAATTTCAGAGTTTGTGTGGGGATATCCTTCCTGGTAAAACCCGAACTACTCCAGAGTGGGGCCTCACTGTCCCAGGCAGAGAATGTCACGTGACCTGCCTTTCCACGTGGGTTTTTGGTGGGGTGCGTGTATGTCCAATGCTGTGTGCGGAGGGGGAAAAACACCTCATCATATGGAATTTGAGTGAAAACCTAATAGGAAGAGGGTGGCAATAAGCGGGAGGAAGTGAACACAGAGATTGTAGGGAGTGGCCGGGGGAGGCATTTAGCTGAATGGTCAGCACTTCTGAGCAAAGAGCAGTCTGTGAGAGGGACTCTGAACGTCTTAGCTGTTTTTTGGTTTTGTTTTTGTTTTGTTTTGTGAGCTTGTTTTGTTTTGCCTGAATAACTAAGGTTGAATATATCACCAACACATATTTGAGCACAGAATGACAGAAGCCCTGCCACGTAGGGAAAGAGCACTTCTGTCCCCTTCAACTTATTTAATTCCAAGTCTAGATTCCATGATGGAACCTCTGAATCTTGCCACAGCCCTTGGCCCATTTTGCTAGGACTTGACCCACGAGTGAATCCGTTTATCTCCTCTCTGTTTCTATGCCACAGGACACAGTCTCTACCTCCCGCCAGTCTATGCTTGTGATCTTCGGGAGGATGGGGATGGAAGCTCTGGGGAAAGAGAGTTTGAAGGGCATCACTGTTTAGATTATAAGGCCGTGTGGAAAGAGCATTTGCTAGGAGTCAAGAAACTGGAGTTCAGTCCTAACCATGCCCCCAACTAGCTATGGGACCTTCTTAGTCAAATAATTTTATCTCTTGGAGACCCACAGGTAATGATACCTACTGCAAATCTACTATACCTACTATAAATCTGCTATAAAACTCACTAGAATTTTGCAGGTGTCAAATGAGATAATGGAGAAGAATCGAAGATTTCGAGGCTATACTGTCCAATATGGTAGCCACAAGCCATATATAGTTATTTGAATTTAATTAAAATGAAATAAAAGAAAAAATTCAGTTCCTCAGTCACAGTAGTCACATTTCAAGTGCTTTAATGGCCATATGTGCCTTGTGTGTACCATATTGGATAGCAAAGATATAGAACATTTGCATTATCACAGAATGTTCTATCAGACAGCTCTGCCTTGAAGTGCTATCTAAGTGTGATACCAAGGACATAGAGGATGGCAGGTTTCAGGGGTAATAAATTCTGTCATAGTTCTTCTAAGGGTTCTTGGGAGGAAACAAGGCCCACTCAAGTTAGCTAAAGTAAAACAAGGGGTTTACAATATTTGATTAATTCAGGAAAAACTGATGGATCCCAAGGGCTGGAAGCTTAGCTAGGCTTTAAATGGAATTGGAACCAGTTCATAGAAGATTATCAGGAACTAAGGAAGCCACTCTCTCCTTCTCACTGTCTCTTTTTCTCTCTGTGGCCACCTATGTTCTTGTCTCTGTTTCTTTGTATGTTGGTGGCTTCTCCCATCTCCTCTTCCTCCTTTTTCCTCCTCCTCCTTCCCTCTTCCCTCCCCACTCTACAGACCGACTTTCCCAACTTCACTATACATGGTCCAAGCAGGGCTCAACTAGACCCAGTCTCATCACTTCTCAGGGGTAATGTGTAACAAAGACTGGGTCCTGTTTCCAAATCCCCAGGAGAAATATTCTTATTAGCCAGTGTGGTGTGATAGCCACTGTCAGGTGTGTTCAAGAGGAGGAGGGCAGTGGCCCCCATGCTAATTGAATGGGGACAGAAGGGATGGGATGGAGTAGATGCTATCGAAGGAGCCTGTGTGGGAGGGGGATATGTTATTGACTACCATACCCACCCCAAACACCTTGGAGAGGTCCAGTGAGCCTATGATCACACAGGGAAGAGTAACCAGAGATGTGATCAAGTTCATGGAGAAAAGGTGTGTGATGCCTTTACTTATTTTGTTATTTTCATGGTTAATGAAATTAACCTCCTCATCCACATACCTGGATGGAAGTAAGCACAGCCAAATACAAGCCAGAAATCTGGTCTAAGCCTTTTTCACTTCTTAAATGTAAACTGGGCACTTATAAGAACTTTTTCTCCCTTGCCATTAGGAAGAAACATGAGGTTCCCCTGGAAATCGCTCAAGAGGAAGATGGAAGGGGCCATTTAAAATAGATTGGAAGCTGCAGGCTGCAACACTGGGGCCAGAGGGCTGGCAGTGGAAAACTCTGTTGGGTTGTGATCTCTCACGGAAGGGTTCCAGGTGCCTTTTTGCTTCCTGCAAAACAAAGGAAGAAAAGGAGAAGACCATGTCTATAGCATTGAAGCAGGTGTTCAACAAGGACAAGACCTTCCGGCCCAAGCGGAAATTTGAACCTGGCACACAGAGGTTTGAGCTCCACAAGAGGGCTCAGGCATCCCTCAACTCGGGTGTGGACCTGAAGGCGGCTGTGCAGCTGCCCAGCGGGGAGGACCAGAATGACTGGGTAGCCGTGCATGTGGTGGACTTCTTCAATCGGATCAACCTCATCTATGGCACCATCTGCGAGTTCTGCACTGAGCGAACCTGCCCTGTGATGTCAGGAGGCCCCAAATATGAATATCGGTGGCAGGATGACCTCAAGTACAAGAAGCCGACTGCACTGCCAGCTCCCCAGTACATGAACCTTCTCATGGATTGGATCGAGGTACAGATCAACAATGAAGACATATTTCCAACATGTGTGGGTAAGTCCATCAACAGCTTCTTGGTTATTTTGTCACATCCCACCTAAGCTCAGAGAGTTTGCGAGGCTTCTTCCAGGACTGCCTTTGAATGTCAATACCACACATTTTCAATGTTTCCCCAAATTCCATTTCCATATACCTTTAGTTTCTTTTTCCATGTCTAGGAACCTCCTTGAAATTTTGAAAAATATCATTTGTGGACCACTTGCAATAATTTCATGGACTTCAGTCATGAAATTACACATACCACATGCGAGGGAACATTGACTAGGTGAAATGTTAGACTTGATTTTGCTGGCTTCCTTAGGACTAGACTCCAAATCCATGCAGTCATTCTGGTAAGGTTCTTATTATTTGACTAATTAACTAGTTAAAGTTACATTATCTCTGGTGTAATTATTGGTATTCATCTCTCAGGTTAAGAAATCTTAGTGTGAGAATCTATGGACTGGAGATCAACTGAAGAAGGGGTAGGCACTCCAGAAAAATAAAGATCCTGCTACTCTGTTCTCCCCTCCCCGATCATAATGCACTGTCAACCCTGGGCCCTTGCGTAGGGTCTAGCGATACCCACCGGGAGGCTCGAAATGTGAACGCGTTTGTTTCCCTTGTGCTGCGAGTCACAAAACTTCGAGGGAAGGGCCAAACCTTTCCCATCCCTTTTATTTCTTTATGGTGCTGGTGATTGGATTTTCCATGCACTGATGGGCCAAATTTAAAATTTCACCTTTTAGGCCCTCGGTTCAACGGGAAAGAGCACTCTCTCTACTTCCACGGTCCCATCTCCAGTGTGTAGCTATCACGGTGCCCTGAAACTCTGGTAGGCACTCAGGAAATATTTGTGGAATGACTGAAAAAATACTTGTGCTGTTAGAAAGTATTATTAAAAAAGCTCTGAGATGGTTGGGGTATGAAAGAAGTATTTGAAACACATTGTTGAAATCACCTCTAGTTGGATTGTGTGTCCCCATGTGGCATATGGAAAGATGAGGTGGGGCGTATGGAAGTAATTAAGTTAATACCAGGAAAAAAAAGTGTATAAATTGATTAGGGCAGTGTGTACATCTTGAAATATTCAGCAACAAACCAATTTGCTCAGAATCATGGTGTTGCCTTGACTTGTCCAGTTCCCTCACGCTCTTGCTCTCTGCTGCCCCATGTTAGGGGAGGGGGCGGGGGTACTCCAGACCCTCACTCACCAGAGGAGGGGGAAGAAGGCAGGTTTCAACCCCCGGACCCCAGACACAAGATAGGCACTTGCAAGGGGCAGGAATCTCTTAGGTTCTTGTCTTTTTGCACTTTCTTTGACTGTCAGAGGCTTCTTTTGTTGCCAGGAGGAATTTTTCTTTTCCAAAAGCATTATAAGCCACTGCGAATGCTCTGTGCAGAACACATGATAGCAATAAAGATAGATAAATGTGGGCAAGGAGACCTTCTCTTTGTCCTTCCCCTTCTCTTCCTGCCCCTTGATACTTTGCACTCCGGCACTTCTCTCTCTGGCAGCTGTGGTTACCACGTAGAGTTTGTGAACAGGAATATCACCACAGAGCCGTAGTGTGTCACTTGAGAGGGAGGAAGCTTCTGGAGGTGGTTTTAGACTCTGCTTGGAGGAAATAGGTGGATGCCACCATGTCCCGCAGAGTAACCGTCTTTGCTATCTTTTTCTAGGCATTTCTTTAGCCATTCATTGGGGTGAGAGACCATACTCACCTGATCAAAATCCTTCCCAATTTATAGTACATCTGTGTTCTGAGAGATCTTACTAAGTGTACTGTGATTTCCCACCCCCCCCCATGGGAAAATAAGTTTGGAAATGCCTAGTGAAACTGATTTCTTTACTGCAGGACTTCTAATATGCTAATATGCATTATAAATCTCCAAGACAGGAATAACACTTTAGTATGTGGTGTTTCCTAATTTGAACCTGCTGGCTTTTTTTCTTTTTTTATTAAATGTAACACCCTTAGCATCTTTTGGAAAATATGGATCTATATAAATTAGAGCTATCAAACTTTTGTTTCCATCAGAATTATTTTAAACATGTAAATTCCTTTGTTCTTTCTCTTAACAACTAAATTAGAATCTCTTAGGTAAGAACTAAGACTCTGCTCCTTTAATAAGGATCCCCCACTCTCTCTAGTGTTTATTGTAGCGCCCTGGAATGCTTCTCATTCCCCAGAAACAGTCTGTTTCTTACCTCTCGGGTTTTATTCAGGTTGTTTTCTCTTGGAATCACTGTCTTTTCTATCTACTGAATTCTCATGCATCTTTTATACCATGCCTTCTTTTGCTCATTGAGTGGAAGCCCCTAAAGTTATAGGATGTGTCTTATCCATTATTCATTTGACAATCCCAGCACAAAGTCTAGTGTTGGTGCTTTATAAGCTATTTAATGAGTGGGTGGATGGATGAATGGATGGGGGAAGGATGGAAAAATAGTCTTTATAAAGTCCCAACATGTCTAGGAGCTGGTGATCCAAGTGAAGTTAAACAAATGTCTCCATCCCTTCATTACCATCCTGGGTACACTGTGCATCTTGCCTCCACATAGTTTGATTTTCTCTGTTTAACTTTGCCAAGGCGAAACGTCAGGGGTCGGTAAACACCACCACCATCTACTGCCACACCGAGGGTCTCCGTCAGCAGCCTGCTCAACTCCATGATTTGCCCTGAGGCCACTTTGTTGCTATCTTTTGAAATAACTTATCTTCAGGAGCCACTTTCTTTGTTAGCATTCACTTCCTCCTCTTCTTCTTCCCCCTTATTCCAGCCTACTTTCTTCTTTTTGATCTTTGTGCTGCCTTGAGTCATCATTATCATGAGAATGATCAAGACATCTGTCAGGGTAAAGTAAAACAAGAATTCTCAGCAAAGAGCAGACCCCGGGTGGATGAGAAATGGAGACCTCTGCTTAGCATTACTGCTTTGAATCCTAGGCATATTTCTGTGTTCTTGCTTGGGAATTAGGAGGGGTTCAAACTTCACCTCCTCCCCACTGTGATCCACGGAAATAGAACCGGAAAATACTGACAGATGTGAAGGCTTCACCCTTAGTTAGGTATTAAAGGATATAAGCAGCTGTTGATCAGTACCATTGAAACATGGAGGAAAGAAAAGCTTTCATCTGTTCCTAGATTCCAGTTTAACTAGGATGCCCGTGCTGTTTCAGAAGTTGAGCTTTCTCAGTTGGGAGAATACCAAACAGATGTGGCTCCCTTGTGAACCATAGTCTCCCGCACTTTCCCTTGATCTCCTCCTCCAGCTGCCTTTGTGAAAAAGCCAACAGATGTCCCTGTTAAAGCTCCTAAGACAGCGCTAACTTCAGAAGCAAGGGCCTTCTCCTCTTCAGTTGTATCTCTCTCCACTTTTAGAGATAACACTGGAAAAACAGGAAGCCTAGAAAGCCACAGCCTTTTTTCTTCTATTGTCTAATTGCAATCATTTTTATGTTCTAGACCCTCAGCTTCCCTGGTTTTCTATTATATAACAGGATTTAATATCTTGGATCTGACACTCAGGAAAGAATGAGAAGAAAACTTAGAGCTCCTCCAACTCATGTTTTAAAGAAGTCTTTGAATAGGAGGAATAAGAACATTTAAAAAATAATTACATGATCTCACCCACCTTTATGGCTTTAGAATAAATGGGTGTCGGGAAGGGAAGATCAAGGAAAGGAAAGGAGGAAAGCAAGGGAGGGAACTCAGATTTATTGATCCTGCTAAGTGCCAGTAGCTATTAATCTTTCTTATTTTTTACAATAACTCAATGAATTAAATATCTCATTTTACCAGTGAGGAAGCTGACATTTAAACAAGTTAAGGGGTTGTCTGGTTATACAGCTAATAAGTCATTTAGAAGTCGGCATTTTAGCTCTAGAGTGTCTGGACAAAAATCTATGCCTTTGTCACCCACTACCATTCACAGCATGTATCATTATTTTGTCAGTTTTCCTTCATATAGCTAAAGACTTCAGTGGTTTTAGAAGGTTGTCTAGGGTGGACAAAAATGTAGAAAACCTGATTTTTGCTATAATTTTTAAAGAAATGCTTTTTTTTATTGCTCCTTTTTAAGGAACTACTTCTGTAATGCTTGAGGCGTTTATTGGCACTATTACTGTTCTTATGTTGCATTCTAAGATTGGGCAGAGATGATTTAGCCTCAAGAAAAATGCTTTGTGGGCTTACAACTACCTGTTACTGATATTCATTCATTCATTCAATAAATATTTGTCAAGCACCTGCTTGGAAACAGGCCCTGTTTTACACACTGAGAGAGCAAAGCACACAGAGTTCATGTCCTCGAGCAGTGTCCCCAATGTCCAGAATGTCTAGTTGCTCCAAATTGCTCTATACATTTTTCTAAAATGAGTAGTTTATTCAATGGTCAAGTGTATTGTGGAAAGAGTTGCATCCCTTTGGCAACCTTTCTCATGACACCACAGCTGAGTTTCCTCCTCTCAAAATACTGTGGCAGGAAACCCGAGACTGTAAAAATGTCTGTAGGGACGAGCTGTTCAGTCATGGGATGTCGGAGAACTGAGTTTATAATTAACCTTTACATTTTAACTTTTTATTTTCTATTGTATGTTTCCCTCACTTTTTGATTTTGATAGAAATTTACAGAACACTAAGACAGAATGTACATCAACAAACTATATTTACAGTGTGGTGGAAGCAGCACTGGGCAGTGTGCAGAGACTTGGACATGGTCAGCTAGCCCTGCCATCGCGGTTACAGGTGCTGTGTGATGTCGGTGAACGCGTAATCCCTGAGCCAACATTTCTCTCTTAGTAAACTAAAGAGTTCAATTCTGATCTCAAAGGGATGTTGTAAAGATTAAATGAGGCAGTTGTGAGTGAAAACACCTGGCCTGGAGCCACAAGCACCCAGAAACAGTGAAGAGGTAGTGACAACCAAATGAGTTAGTCACCTCTTTCTCTGCGTACATTTCTACATAGCTGTTAACCAGCACTCATGTGAACCACTAGACAATTTCTGAACCGTATCCCCAGAAAAATAAAATGTGTTGTAAAAGACTCAACAAGATTTTTTTTTTTAAATTAGCCATTTTCATTGCTGAATCACTCTGTGACAGGGGTTATAGATACTTCAGGTTTTCATTACTGAAAGACTTTGGGACATTTTAATGTTACTTTAGGAGCTAGACCAACTCCTGGTTTCAGGGATGAGCACCTAACTCTTTAGAGAGAAAGCCAGGGGGACTCTTCTTGCCTGGTTTTTAGAAGACCGAGTAATTAAACCTGCCATGTCCAGTGTCAAACCAGCAGGTTAGCTGGAGAAGTGAGGAGAGAGCCTACTAGTCACCTCTAGGACAAGGCACTCATTAAAATCAGTGTTGGGGAAGATTGCCTGGACGTGACCTCTCAGAGGATGGAAAAGAGTTTCTCAGACAACTTAGTGCCAGGAACGGAGCCCCCAGGAGAGCCCTGTGAACAGGTGAGTTTCTCCGAGGCTCTGGAAACATAATTTGCCTTTGGGATCTGATAAGCTGGCTCCCTTAAGAACTTACTAGCTGGGAAGGCGTGATGATAAAGCTGCACACACACTAGGCGTGTGCCATTTTCGGAACATGTACTCCCCAAACACTGTAGCTACATTATGTCATTTAATATGTATAACAATACCATAAAATCAGGTAGTATGATTTCCATTTCACAGATGAGAAAGGGTAAGTAACTTGGCCAGGGTCACACAGGCAGACCCAAGGATTCAGACCCAAGGCTGCCAACTCCACAGCTTCTTGCCCCGGAATTGACAGAATCCTTACCTTTGATTTACCCTGACTGTTGCCTCCAATGTTAAATCCTCTCTAACCGATGTCCTCAGACAAACTCAGTAGTCACAGCGAGGGATGTGAAAATGGACAGGTCCTGCATCTGAGGCAAATTTTATGGGCTCCTTACTGACAGGAACCCCAAGGCTCTGCTCTTTTATATCTTGCCTCCTTTAGATTCTGTAGCTATTCTAGTTTGTTCAGTTGCCTATTCATAGAAAACATGCAAAGACAGCTGAATCCACTCTTCCTCACCCCCACTAGCTGCTGGGGAATTGATGTTCTATTGTGATGGTCACAGTTCCCCACCTCCACCTTGTTAACCCAATTCTGCAGTGACTGGTGGCTGAGTTAATGAGAGCAGTGTTAAATAACCACCCCCTCCCAACAAATCCCAAGAGACACCTCTGAGAAGTGGTGAGGGTGTCCGCGTGCTAGAAGCAGGGAGGAAGGGGAGTGGAGACAGCACAGAGGGACTAGAGGCAATCTTGTAAGTTAAGGCTAATTGCCTGCTGTCCTGGCCTGCACTGAGTTCTCCATTACCTGTGCTATGTAACTTTAATGGGCCATATCTCAGGTGACAAGTTGTTACGTCTCAGCATCAGCTGGGAAGGGAAATGGGATATGTGATATTCAGTGGAAAGCAGAGATGGAAAACCACAGCTGTAAGGGGGTGCGGGTGAGGAGATCTACTGCTTTTATTCAGTTGGTGGTTGCGGATGTGGGGCCGTTCTGCAGCCAAGGGCGGAGGCTGCACTGTGGGGGTGAGTGCTGTGTGGTGAGGCAGGCCTGCTCAGCGTCAAACTTGAGGGATGTGGAAGTGTATCTAGAAGTCTGGAAGTGCAGTAGGATGAAGAGAAAGGACTTAACCAGAACTCTTTCCCAGACCAGAATGTAGAGTTGGAAGGAATATTGTATAAGCCACTTGAAGTAGGGATGACATCCCCAAGGGCACACTGGAATTACCACTGAGCTCCTGACGGAGTTCTAGGGAGAGAGCGGGGTTTGTTTTCTGCGCAGGGCACATGCGCAGGGCCAGGTCACCGGAGCCTTCGCTCTCGGACTCCCTCTAGACAGAGGGTCTCGATACTTAAATAATGTCATTTTGAAAGGAGGCCAAATGGTTAACCTGCCCTAGACCTTCACGTGTGGAGAGTGATTCACAAGTTTTCTTTTAAATTTTCATTGTAGGTTCAGAACGTGGATTTTCTGTAACATCTCTGCAGATGAGAACTTTATGGTGTTTTATCTTTAAAAAATTATGTTACATTTGTATTCTAAATTAATGATAACTCTATCCATGTTTTCCTTCACATAATTATTTTTTCACTTACGTCTTTTTCTAGTACAATAGATGCTCTGGGAGCATGAGCCAGTTTAGATAGGAAGGATGGGTAGAAAGGAACAAAAGCATTAGTCTAAGACCTGAGTTTGAATTCCAATTACCAGCTTTTCCTAGCAATTTTCAGTCTCTCTAAACCAGTTCCTTGTCATAAAATGCATGTGAAAGTATTTATTTCACAGGATTTTTGATAGTATAAAAGAACATGCTACATTGAAAACACTCGGCACAAGTTGGGTATGCTCTCAACGTTAGTCCCTTCAGTATCACACAGTATCAGTGTGATGAAATACACTGGTTGGGTGACCTGAGGTGAGCAAGGAAAGAACCTAGGGTGAAAATCCTTAATTACATGAAACATTTGGCTGTGGAGTTGATGACCCATGTTCCCTTCATCTTTGCTGGATGTTGTGAAACCAGCAGAAGAAAAGGTAAAGACTCATGGGATGTGATTAACTTTGTGTGGCCTTGACAGCGAGAACCAGGGAGGGGCCCACAGTAGGACGTCAGAAGATGTTTCACATGCAGAGTTTATGTGGGCTGCACGAAGCCAGTCCCACCTTCTTGTTTCTGCTGTGGGACAAAGCACCCGGCATAACTCTGCACTAAGAGGACATGTGAATAAATTGCTACCGTGCCCCCGTGAATTGGTTTACTGATGCCATATCGTTCATATCGCAGAACAGATGTGTTCCTGAAAATTGGGAGGCAGCGGAATTTCTCTTGGAAATGAAAAATTCACATTGGATGATACTTTCATTTCTCAGAGTAAGTTCCATATGTAAAGAAAGATTGACAAAGAACCCCTTCGTACATGAACACCTCGTTAGTGATGTGTCTGACTGATCCCTAGTGCATGCCTTTGGATCAGGAGTGTTTGCCTTCGTGGAGTACAAACTGAGGTGTTAGCTCTTTCTCAGGAAAAGGAGAAATCTTTCTTCGAAGGAAGCAATAGGTTTCTGATGCTTCTCCATCATCTAGCCCAGGATCCCAGGACTGGAGAGCAGTAATGATGTAAGGAAGAAACTCCAGCCAGTAGTTGTGTGTTTGTTTTGTTGTCAACCCATATCATACCCGCTGGAATCTGCCGGCAATGGCAGGCTCCTTCCTTACATCTGCCTGCCTGCCTTCCAGTACAGCTGGCGTGAGGGAGCCCCACTGCCCGGTGTGGAACTGCAGCGTCTAGGGACCACCAACACCACCTTGATTACCTGCCCCAGCCAGGGAATCCTCCCACAGCCAGCAGGGGCAGAGGGAAGAAAGTTGTTGATAAATCGTTTATATTTGGCCATCCCAAAATGGGATAGAAAAAGCCTGCCTCTTGAGGGCATCTGTCTTTCTATGCCATTGAAGAAAATATGAGCAAGTATGTTAATTATAGGTACTAAATCCCCTGGGAAACAACCTGTAAGCAGTAACTATTAGAAGGTCTAATTTCTGTTTTCCAGAAATAGGTTACAGGTAAGGGCTCATCTTCAGTCCAGGTTCAAATCTGTTCCTCTCGTTATGGGCTATGTGATGTTTGCAAACACTGAACCTCTCTGAGCCTGTATCCTCATCTGGAGAGGGGTAGTAATAATAATAATAGACACTTCGTAAGGTTATGAGCATTCAGTGTCATAATACATATAGAGCTTGTGGCAAGTTCCAGGTAGAGAATTAAGTACTGAGTACATTTGAGCTTTATTTCCTTTTCATAGTGATGTGTAAAGGGAAGACCTCTGATTGACTGCAGTTTGTAACACTCGATTACATAGGAGAATTTCTCCTGCTCTATTCTCTGCACATTCTTTTCCAACTGAAGTAAAAATTGAGAAAAGCTATTGATTGTGTCATAATTATGGTAGTTATCTTGGAAAAATAATTTCCATGTCCATTAGAATCTCAGTTAATACTCAGAACTTAAACACCAGCTGAAAGCAATAGATTTACTTTTTATGTAAGGAAAGCAGTAATTACAAATTTTAAAGTACACTAATAATAATTTTAACCAACATTTCTTACCTATTCTGGGCCAAGCAGTGTGCTAGGTTCTATGTGTATTTTTTTCAAATACTCACAGCAGCTCTGGTTGACCATTATTATTATCCCTATTTTCAAATGAGGGAGCTGAGATAAGTGTGTTCCCCTAAAGTGTAGGGACAGCTGAAAAGTCAAATTGGGATGGTGAAGCAATCAGATAGTAATAAGCAGAGCTGCAAACCACTGCACCCTAGGATTAGACAAAGGAAGAGAGGGGATTACTGGAGCCTGGGAGCCAGGGCTGCTCAGCAGGAGCTAGGCGCCCAGAGGGAAGGCCTATCAGCGGGAACTGGAACCAAGGAGAAGCTGGAGTCCGAAGGAGGGGGAGGCGGAGAAACACCTGGGTTCAGCTCTCCTACTTGAGGCTCCTGCCAGTGCTGCTTCTTGTCTTCGGCAAGGGATCCTGGGAAAGGGATGCTGCAGAGGAAGGGTAGGGAATGGGTCTGGGAGTAGATTCACAAACAACTGGCACGTGAAAAAAATAGATAAGTAAAAATATATAATTTTAGGTAGTTATAAGCTCTATGAAGGCAATTAAAATTGCAGTGGTTCTCTCTCTCCCTCTCTCTCTTTTCGATCTCCAAACTCCTTCATACTTAAAAATATTGAAAATCTCAAAGCTCTCTTTTTTAAAAATGTGGGTTATATCTGTGAAACAGTTACCATATTAGAAATTAAAACTAGGAGTATATTTTAAATATTTACTAATTAATTCATTGAAAAAATACTAGTAAACCCATCACAAAGTAACATAAATACAATTTTTTATGAAAAGTAACTGTACCCCCCTAAGGAAAAAAAAATAACTGATCAAGAAGAATGGCACTGTTTTACGTTCTGCAAATCTTTTTGATATCTGAATTAATAGAAAACATCTGGACTCTCTTATGTTCTGCATTTCAATGTATCTTAAGTGTCTTAAGTTCGAGTCCAGGTTCATACAGATATAGAGTTGGGAAGGGGAGAGCTTTGGGTACCCCTGAAAGGGCCCCCAGGGATGGATCCCTACAGTACTTTGAGAACCACTGAGGTAGATGAAGAATGGGAAGGCCAGTCCTAGGCACCTAGCAGGTACTTGACAATTTTGGTTGAACGAACACAAATTAAGATTGCATTGAGGGTTTCACAGTGTCCCTTGTGATAAATGGTGACATTGGTGACACCGTGGTAATAGAAACTAGTTAGATGACACTGTCCTTAGGGTCCCATCGATCAGCTGGACACATGCTTTGGGGTAGTTACCCAGCAGTACTGATGGCTTTTAACCTTAGTGTTTATAGTCATGCAGTTTTCCTACTACAGACTTTTGCAGGGCCACCAAAAGAAAGATGCTGACTAGTCTCTGAAAAAATGTACCCTCTCATTTCCTTAGTGCTATGTTCACACTTAACCTAATGAGCTAACTCAGACTAGACATTTAACTGATGGGACTTGATGTGCACATAGAAGTATTTTAAAATTTGAATGGGATTGCTGTAATATAATTGTTACATGAGTACAATAGATAGTGGTAGAATACCACCAGTTATTCAGCTTGCAAAAAATATGCAACAGTCTTCAAGTTTAGGATAGCTTTTTATCTAGGTCAGAAAGGTTATGAATTTCTTTTCACCATCTATTGATACACATTTATCTAGGATGCCATAGCCAAGACCTAGGCCATATTTAAGGTAGCTATTATTTTTTAAAAAATTGAATGAATGATTTAGAAAGTATCTACACTTTTGTATTATCTGTGAGCCTGCACTTTATATCAGCATAGATATTTGAATTCAGCACTTACTGGGTCCCATGCATGCCAAGGTGATGAAGGCAGCCATCAGTCAGCTTTTAGGTGGGCATGGCTGCATTACTTTAATCGTTACTCCAATGAGCAGATATGAATTACCATCTGTGGGCACATTCGTTTTTGAATGGGGTTTATCAAACATCTACTGCCACATGAAATGTGTCTTTACTGTGAGTGTCAGGGGCAAACCTCACTCCTACTTTTTTCTAAGTGGATTATGTCATATCTAGCTTTGATTTTATGCAATTGATGTAAAAACGATGTCTGCTCTTTACTGAGTGTCTACAATAGCTTAGGTGCTTTACAAAGCTCAGTTACTTTCACAATCTTTTAAAAAGGTTTTTTTACCTCTTTTCCAAATGAGGAAACTGAGTCTCAGAAAGGCACAGGTTACTCAGCTTGTAAAGGCTTATAGCTTTCTAGCACTTGTTTTTTTTACTCTGCCACAGACATCTGTGATACCCACATTCTAGGCACGTGCATGCAAACCTTGGCATGAACTCATAGACTAATAGATTTAAAGACAAAGGAAAAATCAAAAGGATAATTTGAAGAAGCACAAGGTTTGGCATCGCTCTGAGCAGGAGGCCTTTGCAGAAGAAACCCTGCCTGGATGAAATAAGATATTTCAAGTCATGGCTTTGTTACGTTCTGATTGCACCTTCAATACAGTACTTAGATTCTGACTCATGGTCCGCTGAAACAAGGCAGACAGGTGCCAGTGGGACAAACCTCCCGTGAATAAGGCAAGACGCATGGCTCGATATAATTTTCAGGTGTGTGGTGAGGGCTGATTGTGTGTGTGTGTGTCTTTTAAAAGATAAAAATCTCACTGATTAGAAAGAAAAGGAGAAAAAAATAAACCAAAGAACGTGAGCGTATGGGAACTAGCCACCTCTAACGCTGTAGTTTCACATTGAACAAATATGCAGGTCAGTGTAATTCAGTCTTCACTTGTAACTTCTGGTACCTGTGACTCTGTCACCTTCCCTTCGTACACCCTGGTCTGTTAACCCTGTTTCTTCTGCTCTAACACCAGGAGACATGAGTCATAAGGTTGCTGTGAAGTCATAGTAAGATAATATGCTAGGCTTGATATGTATAAAATGTTCAGTATATATCAGCTAACGTGATTGCTAATAATATTATTGATTCTGTATTTCTGCAAAGTAGTTGCTAAGTTTTCTCCATATGAAGAGCTGCACATACCCACGAGTCATGGGGGCTCCCAGAATAAAGACCCTGGAGGCCCCAGGCCCCGTGACAGGCGGGGTCAGAGGCAGGTTCCTGCAGTGGTGTACTTTTCAGCCGCGGTTTCTCAGTCACCCCTCCGACAATTGACACTTGGGGCCCGTGAAGTTTTCTTAGTTCGAAAATATGTTGACTCTTATAATAGCCATGGACTGTGGCTGCCCTTATCAGTCTGCGATGACTCACCGTGGGCTGATTGGACGCTATGTTATTTCAGGTGCCACAGGTGTACATTTCACCTCCGGTAGCCGTGGCCTCCCACAGTGCGACCCAGCAGCTGCCCTTGGAGGAAGGTCCATGGGGCACTCTGTCAGCTGGCGAGAGAAACAAGCCAAAGTGGGGCTCAAGGTTTTCAAATAAAATAGTGTAGCCTTTTCCAGGACAATTTGAAAGGGGAATGTTATTAAAGTAAACCTTCTAAATTGCCCAATAAATAGATCCATAGAAGTAGGTCTTAAGAAAGCTAGGTTTCAGAACTAAGGGTGATTAATTCAACAACTGTTTATGAAGTACCTACCTATTCCAAGCACTGTATTAGGCACTGGGATACAAAGACTGGTCTGCCTGGTCCTTGTGCCTGCCCCGTGCAGGCTCCTCCACAGCCCTGAGAGCCCTCTGGAACCCTGTCCATAGATTCAGACCCCCCCAGAGGCTCTGAACTTCTTTGTGGGTTTTGGTAGCAGGATGGGCTCTCCTAGTATTATTAATTATTGGCCAACCCCATCCCCCAGCTTCTAAGATCAGGAAGTGGAATCTTGTCTGGGACTCTAGTTGGTACCCTATCACTTAAGTCTGGCATCCCACCTTGTCTGCCCATTGTGCCATATTAGAGTCCCACTTCTGGTGTCCAGACCAATGACAGGGCCCCACTATTTGATGCCAGCCTTTTCCTGCTGACCACTGACCAGACCCTGTGTCTTCTGCCAGTCAGCCCCCCATACTCCTGCCCAGCATGCTGCCATCTTTCAGGGCTCCCTCAGTTATCTCCTACTGAGTTTGCTTCCACACCTACCTGTTCCTCATGGGCCTGTTAGGGGTCCAGAACCTCCTGTCACTGATGAGGGCCTCCTTCTACCAACCCAGCAGCCAAAGCTCTGAAGCCAGTAGCAACCTCAGACTGGACACAACACTTTGAGCAGGGGGCAAGTGAGAGCTCCCAGAGTCAGGCAGGAATGCGCCTCTGACTCAAGTTCCCTTCTCACTGCTAATGCCCTGAAGTTACTGCTCACTCTTTTCCTAAGCTTAATGCTCTGCTCCTTCGTCCAAGCTGAAGCGGTTGTAACAGGCTGGCTGACTGAGTGCGTGCAGCCCCTTCCTGAAAAGAATTCTCAGGCTCTTGGCTTCTAAAAGGTAAACTGGCTTGCATCCCAATGTCTTAATGACATGGCAACTAAATAAGAAACAAAAAGGACCACCTGGCATGTTCCAGGAGGGCCTATGGGACAGGCCCCTGTTCATCCAATGCAGCCGGCCGTCTCCTTCATTTAAGAAACAGCAGTGTAGCTTCCATTCCTCCAGAGCTTCTGGAAGTGTTTTTGTTTTCAGCAGGATTTAGGGAAGTCATTGTTCCCTGCTTTCAGAGGAAGGCTCCAGACTAACAACAGTGCAATGCACATTAAAATGACACAGTAAAAAACTTGGAGATAATCAGTTTCAGGTATAAGACAGGCGGATGTGTCCATGAGGATGACTCTTATTTCTCCTACGTAGCTCACTGCTCATGAATAATGAGTTTGACTCATGTCAGATGCATCAGTGAATCTAAACAGGAAGGACTCTGGTGATGATGTTATGTACTTTTTGAGTTGAAGGGAGGCATTTATCAGAAATGACTCTGTTTTTTTAATGTCCATCAAATAGATGATATTCATTAATGATCAGTGAATAAATAGATCTCAAATAAATAAACAAATTTGATGACACAGCCATGTCCCCTTACCTGACTACTGTTCAGTAAAGTGGGATATTTTTGTCTCACTTCTGTCAGTCTAGACTCAAAACTCATCAAAAAGGAGTGAAGTCATCAGATACCTTTATAATTATATGATAGCCCCAAATGAAGTCAGAACTTTGATACCAACACAATTTCATTTTTTCCTAGAGCAATCTTTGATATTCTAACAGGTTCTCAATGCCAGGAGGAGTACAGATCGTCAGCCCATTCTTCACAGAGCAGGTACTCATTTTCTTAGAAAGTATGAAGCAGAGCTGTTCTTTCTCTGCTTAAAAAAACCCAAGATCTTCTCACTACAACCAGGAAAATGTCCTAAATTCTTTCCTTGGACTGCTGCCCCCTTTATGAGCATGCTGCTGGCTGCTTCTCTGACCCCCGTGGCCCCATTTCCCCGGCCCAGGACTGCAGCCAGCCTGGCCTTCTTTGTGCTTCTAAAACACCCCTGCCCCCAGCACACACACACACATCCCCACCTCCAGGCCTTTGCACTTCCTGTTCCCTCCGTCTGGAAGCCTCCACCCTGGGTTTTTGCAGAGCTGGCTCCTCCCTGTTATCCAGGTCTCAACTCACATTTCCCCTCCCTGGAGAGGATCTTTCTAACCATTTGCTATAAAGTGACATAGAACCCTTTGGTTTATTTCGGATCATCCTGCCCAATTTCTTAGAATTATTTTTATTCTGAAAGTATTTGTCTCGTTCCTTTATTTGTTCATAATAGTTAACAGGGATAAGGAATCAATAATTCCTAACTAAAAATCAAATAATAAAATGAAAGTTATTGCCTTGACTAGTGTGGCTCAGTGGGTTGAGTGCTGGCCTGTGAACCAAGGGATTGACCGGTTGGGCTCCCAGTCAGGGCATGTGCCTGGGTTGCAGGCCCAGTGGGGGCGTGAGAGTGACACCCAGACATTGATGTTCTCTCCTTCTCTAACTCCCTCCCTTCCCCTCTCTCTAGAAATAAATAAAGAAAATCTTTAAAAAAAAAATGAAAGTTATCATCATAAATCTGAAATAATACCTTTTTCTATGGACATGATTGCCTAAAAGAAGTTGCCTAATTCAACACATACTTACTTACCATGTGCCCAGTATAGTAGTAACTTCAGGAGGCTAATTTGTCAGAAAGCCAACAAATACTTACCAAATATTTTACGTGTGCCAGACAGTGTCTGTGTGCTAAACAAAATGTGTGCTTTCTCCTCACAAACTTAAAAATCAAACAGTGAGTGAGACGTTAGAAAGGGCAGAAGTCCCCTAAGTGCAGGGATCGCTGCCATTCTACGCTGCAACCCCAGTGCCTAGAGCAGTGCCCGGCACTGGCTGGCGCTCCGTGCAAGTCGGTGAATGCATAAGGGAAATAAATCAATACCAGTGTGAAACGTTTGGCAGAGGACAGTGCAGTGCACCAAATACACAAAATACAAAGGCACACACAGATACTCCCAAACAACATCTCTAACGGGGGGAGCTCAGAAGTGATCTTTAAGGTGAGACCAAAGGATGAGTGGGATTCAGTAAGGAAAAGGGTTGGGTAGGGAGGTGATCCAACCACCGTGAACATAGAAGCCTCTGAAGGCAGATAAATGGGTGGTAGGCCTGGAATGTATCAAGGATCATGGTGGCCACAGCGTGCAGAGGGGCAAGGATGGGTACATAGAGTCTGGCAGGAGCCCATTGCTGTGGTCCAGATAAGAAGAGATGAGAGCTTAAACTCAAGTGTGGAGGGAATTAGGGGAGTAGACAGAGACTCGGTGATGGGCTATATGGGGGTAGAGGAGGGAACAGAAAACGTGAAAGGTAACTCCTAGGTTTCCAACTTCAGCAACTGAGTTAGAGCCATTTACCAAGGGTGAGAATCTTTGAGGAGGATTTGGGGGTGGGGAGCTGAAAGTTTGGATAAATTGATTTTAAGGTGCCTCTGAAACCTCCAAGTAGAATTATGGACCTGGCAAGTAGATACATGGGTCTGGGACTCAATAAATAGGTGGACCATATGAAAGGTATTGAAGCCACCCGTGTGGCTGAGATCACTTAAAGTACAAAAAGAAAGAACTAGGACAGAGCCCGAGGGATACCACATTTAATGGAGGGGCAGAGTAGGGGTATGCTGGTGCAGGAGTTTGAGGAGAGGTCAGTTTGGAGGAAAGCCCGGGTTCCAGGAGCAGAGAGAGGAGCGTGCTGCAGAGGGGAGGGTACTGAACGATTAAGGAAGATGAGCCCAGCAAAGACAAGCACACCATAGAGGGGCGGGGAGAAGTCCAGGAGGGGCAAAAGCACTTAAAAGCAGACTTGTCCTCGTTCCAAAGCACAGGACGCCGGTGTGCAGGGTGAGGAACGAGGCGGTATGACACGCCTTCAGAGAATGAGTGCTGTGGGTCTGGACTTTTCAGTCCCATTTCCATTCGCTCATGGTGCTGGATGACTTTTTCTGCTCTTGTTTTCTTCCACCAAAGTGCCCATGTTAGCTGATGCTCACTCAAGTGGTTTTCTCTTTTGTTCAACCAAAAACGCCTTGGGTAAGCCAAGAACTCTTTGACTGGCAGAGAAAAGGTTGCTTGACCTCTGCAGGCTGTGTTAGAGGTTACTCTTGGCAGTGATTCAGTAGCTTAGCAGGTTTACTGCTTTAGCCTGCAACTCCTAAACCATAAATTAAGAATCCCGTGCACCTTCCACATGCATAGAAAGGCTTCTTTCTCATCCATAAATCATAGGAATTCTAAAGGCCTTGACAATGCACAGGGCAGCCTCCCTCAGTTGTTCCACTTCCAGGAATTTTTTCAGGCCTGATTAACTGGAAGGGTGGAGATGGGGCTTTGCAGGCAAGAAGTGAGAGAAACACTTCTCTTTTTAAGGCAGAAGTCATGAGATTGGTTCATCTCAGAGACTTTTTGCATCTCTGATTTTTGTGACAGTAAGTGAAATCTGCACCCTCACTTTCACTGAACACCTGACAGTGATTTCACCTCACTTCACTACACTGGGACTGGGGCTTAAGTCAGGGCTGCCTCTCAGTTTAGAACCATTTGCTGCCCCAGGCGGGTGAAGACAGCATCAATAACATGGGACAGACACAGTTGGAGCCAGAAAACGGTATCGGAACCAGGGCAATTTCTGATTTCAAATTTGGGAGATGCCTGGCCGAAAATCAGCAAATCTGCTTTAAAACAAAATTTCCATAAAAGGAAATGTTAACTTTTATTAATGTCTGAGAGAAGAGAAAACGGGGTTTCTAATTCAATTCTCTGGCATCATTCTGTATCTCCCAGATGAGCCGAGAATTCAGTGTAATTGGGAAATGTTTTTGTGTTTTAGCAAAGGTTGGAAAACAGCTTTCTCTCTGCCCTTCCTACTTCACCTCTTCCTGTGCCTTACTTCGATTCCATACCCC
Source organism: Micronycteris hirsuta (assembly GCA_004026765.1). Classification (NCBI taxonomy): domain Eukaryota; kingdom Metazoa; phylum Chordata; class Mammalia; order Chiroptera; family Phyllostomidae; genus Micronycteris; species Micronycteris hirsuta. The sequence goes on along the minus strand of PVJI01001569.1, from coordinate 78,148 downwards.
TTTTCCTGCACTGGAGGGGATGGAACTGAGAGGGCAGAGGAGGGATGTCCTCCAGGGACACTGGTTAATGCAGAGTTTAGAATTGAACCCCCACCCTTAGTAACTTGAAAACTGCATTTCCAATACTGTTTTTGGATAGAAATTAGAAGACTTCAGGGTCCTCTCAATAGCTAACATTCTATTAGTGAAAAGGATTATCACTGCCAGTACTGTTGGCCCTCTGTATCCATGGCTTCCAATTCAACCAACCCTAGACTGAAAATATCTGAAAATCATATTGCATCATTGCTGATACGTACTATGTAGTTAGGTCTATGAAGGCAGTGTCTGTACTGAACGAGTACGAACTTTTTTCTTGTCATTATTTTGTAAATAGTACAGCACAATTATTTACATTGCATTTACATTGTATTAGGTATTACAAGTAATCTAGAGATTATTTAAAGTGTACAGGAGGATGTGCATAGGTTATATGCAAATATTATGCCATTTAATATAAGGGATTGGAGCACCCTCATATTTTGGGATCCGAGTGGGGACCTGAGGGACCACTGTACCTGCTCTGAGAGTGTGCCAGGGTCAAGGGTACGAGGCTGTTGCTGGCATTCAGTTCAGTTTAAAAGAGACTTATTTTTGACTACAATGTGCTGGGCATGGGGTAAGTCATTTCAGGGCACAGAAAGAACAGCAAAAAGTGCTCCCTGTTCCTGAGCTCACAATCCCACAGTGAAAAAAGACCAGTAAAAATAAAAGCTTTACCAAGGTAAGAGAACTAAATAGAGCTTTTGTAGTATACAGATTATTCTAACATGATGTGGCAATAATTGCGTGATAGAGTTAATGCAGGAAAGGAAATTCAGTTCACAGAAAGAAAGACATCTTACAGAATTGCCAAAGGAGAGTCCTATCTGGCTGGGTGATCCAAATAAATAAATAAATTTCTAGAAAGGCCTTTAAGTAAAACCCTGGATTCACTGCTTTTCCTGTGGCCATTTTAATAACAGGCTGCCTTCCTCTCTCTAATTAATTTCTCTCGCAGTTGTGCGAGTCCCCGCGCTTTCTCTGCAAATGGCAGCTTCCCGCCGGGCGTGCAGCACAACGTCCAGTGAATGCCGGACTGTTCCTGACGTTCCCTTCTTTCTCCAGGCTGGTGCTCATGTGTTCCAGCCCTAAAAAGTTTATTTAGCTCAGTCTAAACCGCCCTGCACCGTGATGCCTGGCAGCTCAGCTCCTCCGTTCTGCGGGTGACCCATCGGCCTGGTACCCGAGAGAGTTCGGGGGAATTGCGGGCCTGCTTTGGGTCTCTTGGTACATGGAGTTGTGTTTATCCCTCGTGTTGGTCTGTTGTGTACAGTTTAAATGGGAAAAGCATGACTTTACTGACCTTTGCTGAACAAATAAGTTACTTAAGGCTGCTTGGTGTCTTTTGGAAAAGAATGTTCTTTCTCTTCTTCCTCTGGGGCTGTCTCAAGAGTTTTCCATTTCAAAATTGCTACATTCCCAGCCTCCTGCCTCCGCAGGCGCAGGAGTCCACTATTTTAAAAGCCGGCGAGACAGGGAGAAAGAAGGTGAGGGTGCGGAGGGAGATGCAGCGCTCGTGTGGATGTTGGTTATCTGGGCTTTACTTCGGTTTGCAAGGAAAATTCCATCACTAGCCCTCCTGCTCCCTCCGTGGTCGTTAGCTCCTGTTGCCACTCAGGGTCGAGCTCTGCTTCCCAAGGGAAGTCTTGTCTTTCTAGAAAGTGAGTGAGGCTCTCCTCTTCATGGGGTTGGGCTCCCTCTGAATTCTGTGGAGATGGCGGGAAGAAACAGCCAAGATTAATCTGTCCCCTCTCCTGTCTCCACTTTCATCCTTAGATATCCTTTCAAATGTGGTTATTAAATCACTTAAATCTCAAGGAGCTCAGGAGTTAGATTTAACAGCTAAAATAAAACCACACATGACTAAGTTATGTGAAAAAAATGATACTGTTTGCTTAACTTTTGAGTCTTCAGATGTGATTCATGGGATTTGTTTGTTTATCTTTTTTAATTGTACAGTGACCTAGCATCTCCTCCTTGGGGAATATAGAGAATGTCCTTTTCATGGTGGAAAAAACATATTGAAAAGTGAAAATTTCTTTCCTTAAAAACAAATGTTGATTTTCCCATTCATCACAGAAATCAGTTTTTCTAGCTATGCACAAAATCCCAGTCGTTTACAAGTGGAGAAACCTGTTTAAGGAATGGCTAAATTAGCAGGGGCCAAATTCCCAGAGCTTAAGCGTCTCAGGTGAAATCTGATCCTCGACGGGGAGTTTTTTTCTGGTCAGCAGGACCGCAGCTTAGCACTCTGTGGGACAGAATCCCCACGGTTAGTGTTCTGAGCAGGAAGGTTCAAAAGGTTAACACTCTGGTAGGAACTGGGAGTTGTTGGGCCTACTTTTACAGAAAATGCTTTTTTAAAAAGTGACTAGCACAAAAACCCTCACTTAATGGGCAAAATTATTGGCCCAGTGCGCTTTTGTGTCTCATGGTGACCTCTTAGGAATTTGCATCTCCTTCGGGTTCCACCTGAACACAGTGTGCTCCGCTCTTGGCTTCACCCCTTCAGTTGTCTCACCTGTAAAATATACAGTATGATGTTATTGAAGCAGGCACATCATTTTCCTGGCTTTACCCTGTTTATATATTTAAACAAATAAAGACATAAAACCTCAAATAAAATGAGTAAAGTTGCATCTGTGTTGGCTGCAGTGGTGGGCAGAAGGCTCCGAGTCCTGCCCCCACTCCTCCAGGGGGATGTACTTCCTCCCTCACAAAGTTGAACCCTAAGGCTTTGAGGAACACCTCTTGAAAACCATTAGTCCCTAAGCATTTGTCACTTATAACTTCCCTGGGGTCCTGCTTTCCTCCTTGTTGTTGGGGGTCAGGAAAGAGTCACAGACCAAGAGCGGCTGCTGCGTAAGATTGGAAGGAAGAGGCTGGGGGCTCAGTCGCCTGCCATGTGCCTCAGCAGTTCCTCCAAGCTCCCCCATCCACCTTGAGAGGGTGTGCCTGGCCACAGCTGTGGACGGTGAAAGTAAATGGTGGGGGAGGAGTAATGACTCCTTAAATCCAGTAAAGTTGATCAGGTAGGGGTTTAAAGACCCACTCTAGGGCCCTGGCCGGGTGGCTTAGTTGGTTAGAGTGTCATCCCACCTATCAAAAGGTTGCAAGTTCAAGTCCCTGTCAGGACACATACCTAGGATGTAGTTCGATCCCCAGTCAGGGCCCTTACATAAGGGAGGCAACTGATCCATGTTTTTCTCTCACATTGATGTTTCTCTCTCTCTTTCTCTCTTCTCCCCGCACCTCTCTAAAATACATATCCTCTGGTGAGGATTAGAAAAGAAATAATAAAATAAATTAAACAAAACAAAGAACCACTCTGGAAATTTCCTGCAAGGCATTTAATACTCTCAGGGCCCATCAAGGAAATCTGTTTAAGCCAAAGGGCTCCACAGAACTTTGTTACATTCACTCCTGAGCTACAAGCACTGATCTTGCTGCCCCAGACACCTTCTTAGACCTAACCCTCAACACAGCCTTCCCCTCCCTGACACCTGGTTTCGCAGTAACCATGAGAGAGGTCATTTATGACCACCTGGTGATGGTGCTTATTCCTAGAAAAGTAACCTTGAAACTCATGGTTATGAAACTTCAGACTCACAACCTTGAATGGTAACCTTGAAACTGGGAATCCTCCACCACTGGGGGGCCGACTCAGGCTTCCCACCCATGCCTCAGCCGTAGCGTCCATATGCGTACTCTCTTTCCAGATTCCTAGCTCTCCAGTCCTCAGCCCAGCTTCTTCCTCCTGCCATAACACATGCGAAAACGAATCACGTTCTAGCTCTCAAGAGCATGTCCCCTGCTTATTTTAATGGTTTGAAGATATAGTTTCCCCTTAACTGTTTCCCATTCTCTGAAAAATTGCTCTAAGAGGGATTAAAATATTTTTAGGAGAGCTTCCCACCCCCACCTCTCACCTTATTCTCTTGTCCAGTGACTTCAGAGATGAGATTTCAGCTGATGTCTACTGCGAGGCACTGCTGCCCACTCTGCGTGTACCATCTCCGCCGACGGGGGGCCTTCCAAACATCACACGTTTCACTGTGGGGCTCGTGGGTGTGCTGGCTGCTGTAATTAACTGTGCTGTCCACCTCTTCATCTTACAACATTGTTCTGGAGCCATAAACTCAACCGAAACATATTAGTTGAAGTGAGTGTGACGAAAGTGTTCCTCCAGCTGGTGAAAAACATTCAAAGTGTTAACTCTTGGCCTTTCCCTTTGTGCTCTGGCATTCATAGTGTGGACCTAAAGCCAGAGTGTCTCCTTTTGGCATGTACAGATTAAGCCATTCCTTAAGCTGCTGAAGTGTGTGTGAACCAAGAACACAAACTTGAGTGTGAACGTCATGTTTATTTTCCTTAATTTTTTACCTCATATCTGAATACAGTCAGTCCCCTTTCCACCAGGTGCTGGGAAACCCAGCTCCGACACTGCCGAGGCTTTCTGCCCTTCCTCAGCGTTTCACAAAGCTTCCAGGACTCGGCTTGGTGCCAAGCCAGCCCGGCCAGTCCTTTATCTAAACTAGTTACCGCTGAGATGCCCATTGCCCCAATCTACGTGGTCCTCTCGGGTGTGCTGCGTTGTGCCAATCTTGGGACACAGGAATCTTTGGCAGAACTCGGAGCCCTGGCTCCTGCCATCCAGCCATTTTAGATACAACCTGAAGCCATTACCTTCAATGGGTTGCCATCTCCTCTGGCAACAAGTCCTCAGTAAACAAAGCATTTCCTTTTATTCGGCCTTTGGGATGTTAGCGAATAGAAGTTCAACATCTTTACCTTAACTTTTGCCTCTGCCACCCCGCATTTCTCCATACAGACCTACCAGTCTATTTCTGGCCAACTCTTCATCATCTTCTGGGTCTCGTCTGCAATATCAATGACCAAGTTAGAAGGACCTATGTCGGTACCCCCTCTACCTGCTCATTAACTTTCCTACTACCTCAAATTATACTCAAAGTATAATTTGCATCGCGGTCACATGCAGAATTGTTTAAATGCAGAATCTCAGCACCCAACTAAGGTCAGATTAATGGAACAGAATCTTGAATTCAATAATATTCCCTGGGCCCGTATACATGTCAAAGTATATGAGAAGCACAGGCCTACTAGGTCATGAGCTCCTTAATCACCAGTACATTTCTATCACATCCCCTTTCACGGTGCCTACTCCATAATAAAGAAATAGCTGCTAAATGCATGGATAGCTTTTAACAAAGATATGATCTAGCATTCAGTTTGCAGTGACTGTTACCAGAGGAGGAATTGTGTGACTTTGCAACTATTAAGCTAGACCAAGCTGGGCATGGAGGTAAGTTAAGACATCATTTGGTGGAGCCAGAAGTAGTGGGCTGGGCTCAGATTAGGTAGCCACGCCCACAGGTGTAATAGCCAGTGTAATAAGCATGCTGGGACCAAGTGGCTTGGTTGAAGAATCTACTGGAGAGCCTGACCCAGGAAGGAGGGGAGCAAAGACTGAACCAAAGAAATGGAAGAAGGGTAAGGCAGCCTCTTTGAGGATTCATGAAAGGTATTACAGGAAATAAGTTTGAACAGATAGGCTGAAATTCCAACAGCATTCATTTCCCACCCAGTATCGAAACACAGATTCTAACTAGATCAAAGACAAGACCGAAATATGAACAGAATCTTTATTGTTCTGTGCATTCTTTTTATGCATTTGAACTGGAACGTTGGGAGAGAAGAGCCAAACATTGAATGAAATCCATCTCTCAAGTTAGCTAGGGAATCTGAGATTTTAGTAGTGGCTTCACACACGCACTTACCACAAAGACATGACCACCTGGACTGACGTGAAGGCGCCAATAGCATAAAGGGGCAGACAGGCAGCAGGCTAAGAAAAGACTGTGGCTGTCTGTGCAGACATTCCTCTTCAAACTGGCCACTCTGAGGGGATGTCTGAGGTCGGCCACATGGGAACTGTCTGGCAGGTGATGCGGTTCACTCTCACCGACATTCACTGTTCCCTTGTGCATTGGCACCATATCAGTTATTGAAACTTCTCCTTTTGCAGAACATAAACTCTGTGGATTGTACCAAAGAGGCTGGGCACTGGCTCTAGGCTGAAGTAAAAATGGAAGCAGCACCGTCTTAGGGCTGTGCCCAGAAGCCCCAAACTCCACTGCAGATGGTGTGAAGGCAAGCCTCGGTGATTTCCTGCACTCCCTGCCCGGGAGCGCCGGGATCTGCTTTTAGAGGGGTGTGTACCACTCGCTCTGCCTTTGCTTGTGGCAAACTTGGATGCCCTCTGCTGAAATTGGCACCTGGGATAATCCCATGTGTGCTTGCAAATCCCATCTTGCCTACACAAGCATGGGGTTCTGCAAGAAAAATCAAGTGTCTTTGCCATTCCATTCCCTTCCACCACTCTGCTAGTAATGAACTCTGAGTTTGCTTCCAAAGGCATTCCTGGGGGAGGGGAGTCTATTCTACTGGAAGACAGGTCTCCCTGTCTAGGCATCTGCAGAAAAGGGTATTCGAGGAAGCTGAGGAAATGAGGGCTGGGGACCTGGAGCAGTTCATTTTCCCCTTGACTTTTGAGTTGGGAGGGAGAAAGTGTCATGTATAATTCTGAGGTCAGAATTAAGCTGAGCTGGGATTATTTTTGAAGAAGCAGCAGCTGCTGCCTAGACATGAACTAGAGCTCTGTGACAGGCATGGCCCTGACATTCTCAGGTCAGCTTCCCAGATCCCCACAGAAATGGAATTGTATGCCCCAACGAGAGAACTGCTTCACAGCACCTGGTCACCTGCCTGGACCTCTATGTGCACGGAGAAGGGCTTGCAAAACTGTATTTCTCCCAAGACTCCTCCAACCTCTCAACACACACACCTCCTGGCCTGTCGGTGCCAAGCAAAACAAAAATGACAACAGCAACAAGGATGCTTGTAACCGAGACAACTGGGTTTGAATAACTCAGTGTAGATGATTTTATTTACAACAAGTTAAACAGATTAAATGTGGGCTCTACTATAAACACAGTCTAGTTTAGAATTCCAGTCTTGCCAATTACTGGCAAGTTACTTAACCTTATTGAGTCTCCATGTCTTCAGATAAAATGGGGATAATAATAGCACATATCCCCTAAAATTTACTGAGAGAATGAAATAAGACCTTATATTTAAAGGCTTAACGCAGTCCTTTGAGGTGGACTATTTTTTTTTTCTTTCTTTCTTTTCACAGAGAAGCAGATCCTCCCCCTCCTACTGCTCACTGAACCAGCGCTATGTTGTCTAATGGGCAGGTCAGTTTCCGGTCAGTCTTCCTGGCCGATTCTGTGCCTTTTCTAGTCCCACATTTTGAGCTCTCTGTGGTTTGATTGATGAACAGATGGTAAAATGTATGCTTGATATATATTAAGTTTGAAAATACCTTGGGGTCAGGGGTGCTAGGAAAAGAGAAATGAAGCCTTAGTGTCTTTAAGAAGTCACAGAAACCTCTCTAAATGTCCTTTTTCCATTTTCCTTCTCTTAGCGAACAGTGTCATACATAGGCATAGGGATGTCAAGAGGCTAAATCAATCTGGGTGACAGTCCATTGTCAGGAAGCTGGAGCTTTGGAACACACCCAGAGGAGTACAGAGGTTCACCCCGCGTTAGTGCAGTGGTGAAGGGGTGCAGACTCTGGAGCCAGCCTTCCTCATTTGCATCTTAATTCTTCCACTTAACCTCAGAAAGTCACTTAAGCTCTCTGTGAGGTTAAGGTGTCATTCATGCATTTCTTCACCTGGAAAGTGGGTCTACTGGCACTACTTCATCTAGTTGTGAGGTTTTTGTTTTTTTTTTTATTCTGGAGAGAGAAGAAGAGAGAGGTGGGGGTCGGGGGAAGAGAGAGAGAAACATTGATGTGAAGGAGAAGCATTGATCGGTTGCCTCCTACACATGCCTGGACGCAGGACCGAACCTGAAACCCAGGCATGTGCTCTGACCAGGAATCAAACCTGTGACCCTGCAGTCCACAGGATGACAGTCCAACCGTCTGAGCCACACTAGCCAAGGCTCGTTGTGAGGTTTAAATGAGTTAATATATGTGAAAACACTTAGAAAGTACCTGGCACGTAAGTTTTAGATAAATATTTGCCACTTTCCTATTGTAAATGTAGAGGCTCATACTCATCCATTGAACAAATACTTTGTGTCTGCTCTGTGAAGGCACTGTGAACGGGTGAACAGTTCATGTCTCTTCTAGTCTTGTGGTGAAGACAGATTTTAAACAAGTTATTACACATGTGATGAGGGCTATGACAAGCATGATGCTTTCTAAAGAGATGAACAGAAATCAAATAATAATAAATCCAACTTTATTATCTTTTCTCTTTAAGTGCTCCATGCATTCTCCAAGGATTGGGATGTAAGTGGAGGTGAAGGTGTCTCAGAACAACAGTAATATCAGTAGTTAGTTGCTTGGGATACATAGTATATATTGGATACTTTTTTTTTTTTTAAAGTTATTGCTCTACCTGATTGTGGGGACGAAAGATATCTACAGAACAGGTGAAATTATTGTATTTACTTGTAATAATAATAACCGGAAGACTTGTAATGATTAGTAGTTTATTCTTTACCCTTGATTGTCCCAACTATGATGTAAAGTTAGCAGGGCAGGATTGATGCCCAGTTTACAGACAAGGAAACTAAAGTCCAAAGTAGTAAAAAGAGTGACTGCAAGTTGCAGAGTGAGTGCCTGACACGGATCGACCCCAGGAACAATTGCTGGAATGAATAGCACACAGGCCCCCCGGCCCTCCATGGAGTGTTCTTTCTGAGTCTCATGCAGAACAGGACCAAAACCTCCACTCTGTAGTGCTTTTAGAGTCCGTGCTTATTTAAGTTTATCAGGATGGTTGATACTACTTCTTTGCAGATAACAATTGAACAGCACTTTTTTCCTGACCCTATCAAGAACCATCAGCTATATATCCTTATCTTTTTTCTGTCCAGAGATTCAGGACATAAAAAACTAATTTTCAAAACACATCTTTTAAAATTTTATAAGTACCCTTAATAATTTAAAAACTCACAGTACACTGTTCCCTGACAAATCGTAACTGCAGTTCACAGGCAGAGAAGAACAAGTGGTGCACATGCTTCCACCAGCCCCAGGATTAGCTCTTCCAGATGCCGGCTCTTCACAGCCGTTGATGTTCATCAGAGGCTGACCTCACCAGGACTATCACACAGAAAGCTCACGAAGTGCACCCCTCCCCCGATTTTTTGGCGAGATATAAAACTACATATTGCAAGGGCATGAAAACAGGAAGATAAAATCTGTCTGCAGCTGTCTTGATTAAAAATGATGGCTCGATTGCAGTCCACCAGTGTCTGTAACTTCTACAGGGTGCCTCATATACCCTGGGTCAGACTGCGTCAGCAGAGTTAGAGAAATGACAACAAGATCGGTGTTCAGCACATTTCTCATTCACCAAGCACCTCTGTTGTAAGTCTTCTCTGAAAGTAAGGAGTCAAGTTGGACTGAACTTAATCTGTGTGTGAAGTGGTGGCAGCTTAATTTATTCTAATGCAGAGGAGATAAAATACTGAACCCAGGCAGCACTGGGAACTGAAAGCTCAAGTGTAAGTCGCTCAGCCAGACATCTATTGGGAAAGCAGGTTTGGCCCTAGATTTGTAAGCTGAACTGAATGTTTAGTCCTCACCATATTCCATTTGTAATTTATTACCCGGAGAGGAGGTAGCATTCACTCACCTACTCGTGCATTTATTCGCTCACTCACTCAGCACAGTTCCAGGGACCATTTTGACTTTTACGAGGATAAGTCCCCACTGCCGTCGAGTGTACGTATATCTGAGTGGGGCAGGGAGTCAGACTACACTCAAATATACAGTGTGGGGCCAAAGTAGGTTTACAGTTGTGCATATGGAAATAATACAATAATGAACAACTAATAATGCAAGAATTAAATTCTGTGTATTGTATACTCACAACTGTAAACCCACTTTGGCCCCACCCTGTACACTGCGCCAGGTGATGGTCAGCGTTGTGAAGAAAAGTGACTAGAGAGTGATGGAATGATATTCTGTATGGTGAAAGCAGAAAAGCCACTCTGAGAAAATGATATTGGAGCAACATCTGAATGGCACGAGGGAGAGAGTCCTTGGACCTGCTGGGAAGGCACCCTGCAGGCAGGGGAAGGGCGAACGCCCAGGCTCGGAGGCAGGGCCATGTTTGGAATGTTCCAGGAACAGCAAGGCGGCCAATGTGCTGCAGTGGGAAATGGAGAGAGTTGAAGGAAGTCAAATTATGTAAGGCCACAGTAAGGTTTTGGGATTTTATTCCAAGGGAAATGAGGAGCCAGTGAAATGTTTTGAGCAGAGACCTGAAGTGATCTTCCTTGAATTTTAAAAGAACCCCTCTGGCTGCTGGGTGTGGTTTTAGAGGACCCCTGGGTGTGAGCAAAAAGGTTTGCATTGATTTCTGCCATTCTCAACTAGTTCTTTAACTGAAAGCCTCAACTCCTCATCTGTAAAATGAAAGAGGGAATACCCGCGTCTCCTGGGAGGGGAAGTCGGGCTCAAAGTCGCCCCTCGTGTAAGGTGAAGGTCTTGCAGCACAGATTAGACTATCATCGCTGTTGAGCTCTGGGTCAGTGGTGTATGTTGTCCACCTTCCTAATTTTTCAGCCCAGAGGGTTGTTGTAAGGATCACATGAGATCATGTATGTAAAGTGCTCCTTTGTCATGTTTTTACTATTGGAGTCTAAAGCATTTCCTTCTTTTTTCTCCCCAGACACATTGAGCAGGAATTTAGAGGTAAAGAGTGTTTTCTAAAGTCCCAAGGAAAGGAATTAGTGAGACCTTGAGCTGGGTTGGGGGGCCAGGGAGGCAGAGGGGGAGGGGACTCTAAGCAGAGGAGCTCAAACCTAACTTTGTCATTTCATTTAAAGGAGGGGATATCTATTTATCTATCCATTTATCTACCCATCCATCTCTCATCTGCCTATTCCTCCCTCCATCTTTCCCTTTCTCATTTATTTCAGGCTTTCATGTTTCAAAAGCAATACATCCTAGTGCTAATAATTTAAGCAAGACCAAGAGTCTCAAGCCTCAAACATATTAAGTTTCTTTTACCCTTCAACCTACCCCAATTCCAAACTCCAGATGTAACGAAAGATAAAACTTAGTGTGCCCTGACTGGCGTGGCTCAGTGGTTGAGTGCTGGCCTGCAAATCAAAGAGTCACTGGTTCAATTCCCGGTCAGGGCACAGGCCTGGGTTCGGGGCCAGGTCCCCAGTGGGGGAGTGTGTGAGAGGCAACCACACATTGATGTTTCTCTCCCTCTCTTTCTATCTTCCTTCCCCTCTCTAAGAAAAAAATAAATAAATCTTAAAAAAAGGAAAGTTTAAAAAAAAATGTAGGCCCGGCTGGTGTAGCTCAGTGGATTGAGCACGGGCTGGGAACCAGAGGGTCCCGGTTTGATTCCCAGTTGTGGCACATGCCTGGGTTGCGGGCCAGGTCCCCGTGAGGGCCATGTGAGAGGCAATCATACATTGCTGTTTCTCCCTCCCTTCTCCTCTCTCTGAAAATAAATAAATAAAATCTTAAAAAAATATATATATATATAAAATTTAGTGTGTTTCTTTCTTTAGTTTTCCTTTATTTATTCTAACAATCATTAACATATTTACAGATTGATGGTGGCGCTCGTCTTCTCTTTTATTTTACAAAAACGAAACAATAAAGACTCCATGGGTTCTGCACAACCCTCCCAACTATAGCCCACGTGTGTAAGAATGCATTTTATGGGTAGAATATCTATAGCTTTATAAGATTATCAAAGGAGTCTAGCACCCCACCTTAATTTCAAATTAAGTACCAATCATTTTAAACTTCCTAAAATCCCAGAACATGGCGATTTGACCAGATGTTCTCTCAGGTCCCTCAGCTATTGCCATTTCACCAGTTTCGCTCATATTCAAATCTAAGAAAAGCTTTTTTCTCTGATATGCCACTTACTAGATTTCTCTTATTAACTGATCCTTAGGCATACCTATAATAAAGTCTTGAAGTCCTTCAAGGTTATGAAGGGAAATCTTAATGCTTAATAGAAATACTTGATTTTCCTCCCATAAGTGTAGTTTATTATTAAAGTCTAATTATTTATAATTCAGTAATGCTTGTACATTGAAAACTGTTATGTATAATACTTTTATCAGTCAGAATAATATATTAACCTAAAGTACACTTGTATAATAAGAGGATAAAAAGATATTGCAAGAGTTTAAAAACTATAGATGACTCAAGGATGACAGCATATAAAAAGCAAATCTAATCCTATGTCTGCATGAGTTAGCTAAATAAGTGCATAAAATCACAAATTAAAACTTATATGAGTTGCCATGACAATGTAGGTCAGTTGATTACAAGCGTCATCCCAATATGCCAAGATTATTGGTTTGATCCCTGATCAGGGCACATACAAGAAGCAACCAATGAATGCATAAATAAGTGGAACAGCAAATCAATGTTTCTCTCTCTCTGACTTTCTCCCTTCCTCTCTGTCTCTAAAATCAATAAATAAAAATGGTTTTAAAAACTATGTGATTGATAGAATCCACTCACCATGCGGTTTAGATCCAAATGTGATGAAACTGTGTTTTCCGCAGCAAGGCAACACTTCAGAAAAGTAGGCGCACGTCTGTTTGGTTGTCCCCTGATGAGGCGGTGGTTTTCATATCTAAGGCCAAACTCCTTCAGATCAGCCAGGACTTTTTCCGTGTGAAAGTGAAAACGAGGATCTTTCTCACACAGCTGATGTCGCTCTGTTAGCACGTAGGATCAATTGCTACAAAGTTTACACTGACATAAAATCTAAGTGCCCACCTCATTTGTTTTTTAATGACCCCACCCAAAATGGATCATATACTTTTTTTTTAATCAGTGGGAAAGAGCACTTTTGGAGAGAGACATCATGGATGAGAAAAGGAGAGACCAATGAGCAAAGGCTTAATTTTTAAAATTTTATTTTGTAATTTGACATGATTTCAGACTTGCAGAGAAGTTACAGAAATGGTGTGTAGAGTTTGCACACAACACTCGGCAGACTTCAAATGCTAACACGCTAAGAGCCTCAGAGCAATTTTCAAGCCCAGGAAGTTGACAGTGATTAAGTCATAATTTTAACTCTGAATGCAAATAGTAAAATTTCACTTTTAGCTTATGTTGAGAAAAAAACTGGTATTTGTCTTTGCAGATTCTGTGTACACATAAAGCGGTTTCATACCATTTCTTCATTCTAAAGGCCTTTAGAAACCACAGTTAGAGTACAGTCCCGCCCTGCCCCGCCCCCGCCCCAGTTCTCTTTCAGGGTTTCTTCTTCATTTTGGTTACAAATTTTGAAGATCTGAGTAGCAATTCCTACAAACAGCTGCTTGGAAGGCCAACATGCATTTGACTTATTGGGGAGGAAAAAAACCTTGTGACCGAGTCATCTCATGTTTATGTTGCTGATTTAAGTAGTGAGGCAGCACTTTGAAAATTACACCATGTGTAACCGGTTCTTTATCACCAAATCCAGGGCCAGAGGGAGTATAACCTCAGTAGCAGCAGCCAAGAAAAACTGCCTTTCATTCAAGACGCTGACATTTTAAACCTAATCCCTGTTTTAGCTTTGCTGAGGCAAGAGGTGGGTCTTGCCTCATGTGGGGAATCCTCAGGGTCACCCACTGCCCAGCCCTAGCTGAACAGAGGCCATGAGTTTTGGAACGTGCTCTCAGCAGCTGCAAACATCTGTAACAGTCTGGTGTCAGGATGAATGAGCCCCACGGGTCCGCAGCTGCCTGTATCCACCCAGCCCTTGTGGCTTTAGACAGATGTTTCTGCTCTGCACACGAGGAAATGAATGTGCAGTTTCACTGCCTGTTGTCAGGGTTGATGGTTACTCACAGTCATGGTCTGAGGTCCTCTGAAGCCATTAAGTAGTATCTTTATAGGTTGGCATCTGTTGACATGAGTAGGCAAACATTTGGTGCTTTGAAGAATAAGGCCTTCCCTTGGGGAAGAAGCAGCACACGTGTGCACAGGAGGGAGGGAAGGAGAGAGAGAGAGAGAATGCATTTCTGCATCAGAACACAGTCCAGCCCTGGCCAGGTAGCTAATTGGTTGGAGCATCATCCCAATGTGCTAGGGTTTCAGGTTTGATCTCTAGTCAGGGTACATGCAGGAGTCAGCCGAGGAATGCATGAGTGGGTGGAGCAACAAGTCAATGTCTCTCTCTCTCTCTCTCTAATCAATTAAAAAAAAATGTGTGAAGAACCCAATCCAGATTTATGGGCCTGAGCATGGTGGGGAGATGTCACAGGATACTTTGTTGCTTCCAAATTAACTGAAAACTTGACTCTAGCCAACAAATATGTCAGTTTTAAAAATACATCCCAGACTCCAGCATTTCCCTTGTCTTTATTGACATACCTCAAAGACTCCAAAGCCCTTTGCAAGGCTGTTTTAAAGCAGCCTCAGTGACTGGCTAAGGCTCAAATTTGTTAGGAATACCCCTCTCCTCCCTGTGCCAAGCCTGTTTCTCCCGCCGGGTCCTCCAGCTCACATTTCTGCCAAGACCCTCTACCCATTTGCTCAGGCCAGAAACCTAAAAATGTCCATGCCTCCCTCTCCCTTGCTCCCACTTTCAATCTAGCCTCAAATCCTGTACCTTCTGATGCATGTTTCTTCATTGCCATTTCTGTAATTATCTCTCAAACGGAGCGCAGCAGCACCCTCCGGTTTTCTGACCCCTCTCCAGCTCATTCTCTTCAAAATAGCCAAGAGTAAGCCTCTACACAAACCTAGCCATGTACATAAGTAGTCCATCAGGGGGATCAGTAGTAGTTTGTCTCCTGGGTTTTTTTTTTTTTTTTTTTTTTTAATGTGTTGATGGTGGTGACCCTCCCCTGGTTCTCAGACCAAATTCTTACAGGCCCTGGCTTTTCTCAGTTACTCTCAAGTAATAACAGCCTTACATCACTTTAAATCACACATGAAAAAGTAAGAATTCAGTAGTGCGAATGAATCCAGTCCAAGATAATAACATTTCAGAGCTAAGGCTCCTCTCCCTACTTCCACCCCCCACCTCTCTGCTGTGCTAGGTTGTACGGTGAGGCTGCTTGCCTCAGGGGAATGGAGCAATGGAACACGACCTGGAGTCCTCTCCTGTTGCTCAGCTTCCTTCTTTTCCCACTAGGGACTGCTGTTCCGGACCCTGCCAGAGTTAGGTGGTTTTGTACTCTTGTTACTTTGTTAGGTAGCTGTGTGTTTTCTGGCCCCATGCATGTGGCATGGCTAAAGGCTAACTCTTTAAAGGAAGCTTTCAAAGGGCAATCCATCTGAATGGACCATCCAGCTTGGTCCACTCATGGTCCAATCAGCAGCAGCCATGGAAGGGTGATGTCTCAATAGGGCTGCCATTGTTTTTATGCACTAAAAGTATGCATGTGGGTTATCACTGTAACTGAGAAATAGGCACCTACAGCCTAGTGACTTACTGACCAGCTGTAATAAGCTAAGCTAACCCGTCAGAGCCACTGCTTCTATATAAAGCAGGATGGCCGTAGCAGCCCTCACCTTCATCCCGAATGGTGCTGTGAAACCTTCAGCCCTGATTGTTGTCATTGTCTCCCTACGTCAGACATGAAAATGTTGGCTGCTTCTTTGATTTGTGGCTGTAAATCCAGAAGGCCTGTGTTGTGTAAGTAGAATTCAGTACTTTAATCACGAACAAAGAAAGGAAAGGGAAAGGAGAAAAGAGGAAGGAAAAGGAAAAAACTCTAAAAACTACAGAAACAAAAAGAAAATTGACTTTTGGTGCTGAATGTTTCCTCATGGCACTGAAGCATAGAAAAAGAATAAATGTCAAAAAGACTTGTTGTGACGATAAAGTTTTTGAAACTGGAAAGATGGGGTCTTTATGGCGGAACCCCACTCCCTCCCTTGTTAGAAGTCAACTAGGGGTTTTCAGGATATTACTCTGGTGAAGAACCCCAGGTGAGGAGATGAGCCTCACCAGGCAGCCTGCCACTGGACCCCAGAACGCTGAGTAACCCCTACAGCCACCGCACTGAACAAGGATAGGCGTGCTGACTTTTTTGGTTGTTTTAATGTTATTTTAACTTTTAAACTATTAAACTATTTTAAACTATTTAACTTTTAAACTTTTAAACTTTTAAACTATTTTAAACTAACTTTTTAACTATTTTAATGTTATTTTAACTTTTATGTTATTTTAATTTTTTTTATCGTAAGGGCAGATTTCAAGACAAAGCTATTTTTTATACCCTTTGCCCCACATTATCCTGCCATGCTCTACCAGAATTGTTTCATTTCACTTTGTTTGACTACATAAAACACACCAATAATAAATGGTTTGGGACTAACAAACACCCTCTATTTTTATAATTCATAGACTGTTTCTTTAGAGCAGTTTGAGGTTTACAGAAAATCAAGCAGCCAATACAGAGTTCCATTATGAGTCTTCCTCCCTCACAATTTCTCCTACTGTTCCCATCCTACATTAGTGTGGCACATTTGTTACAATGGAAGAACCAAGTCTGCAGTTTGCACTGGGGTTCGCTCTGTGTCGCACAGCCTGCTCATTTGGACAAAGGCTTCATGTCATGCACCTGCCATTACGGTATCATACAGAACAATTTCACTGCCCAAAAGCACCCCTGAACTCTGCCTTTTCTTCCCTGTTTGTTTGTTTCTGTCTGTCAGGCCTCCAGTGTGAACCACACGCCTTCTGGTTCATTTAGTACAGCTGCCACTGCTTCAAATTTTCAGATGACTCTGCCAAATCCTGAGGGCAATCAACAGGGAAATACACAGACAATTTAAGAGTCTAAAATTAGGCCCAGGGTGTGCTCCGATGAGGGCTGTCTGGCTCCTCCAGGCTCCCTTGCCCAGTCAAGACCTCATGCTGGCTTCTGATCTTCACGCTATGATCCAAAGAAGTTGGTACAAAATCTGCAAGTGCTTTGCTGGAAAGATTAGAGGGCACTGATTCACCACCTAGATGCTCCTTTCTAGAAATTTCGAAATTTCTATGGGATCAGGAGAGGGTTGGATTCCTTTACTGCAATAGTAGCCTTACCCAACCCCAATACTTTTCTAGACACAGATTCCAGACTGAAAGAATAATGTGCCTTTTCCCTCGAACAGACACATCAACAAGGAGGGAAGTCACTAGCAGTTAGAAAAGACCCCACCTACTAGGTCCAAGGCCCTACTCCTAAAACATGCCCTAAATAATAACTGTATCACACCCTGTTACAAATATAGCATCCACATAATAAGAATCCCATGCATATAGGAATAACAAGATCATGCCCATAGACTCACAACAAAACCAAGTTTCTATCAGACTTTGGCATTCTCATTCATAATATTGGATCACATAGTCATATGATATAATATTAGACAGACATTAAAAATTATGTTTTCTAAGAATATGTATGTAGTATAAAGAAAAATGGGATACAAACATATTATAATTCATGTATATGTAGTGTAATTCATGTACATGTAGGATAATTCACATATAGATGAGAGGGTGAAAGAGCAAATTAGATCACCAAGTTGATTGAGCTATGGTTATCTCTTGATAATGTGATTATGAGCAATATTTTTTCTTTCTTTTTATGTTTCTGTATCTTCCAAATTTTCTGCAGTGATCATCGTTAATTTACAAATAGGAAAAAAGCATAATGGTTTTAAATAAATCAACGCTGGTCTCTGTGCTATTTCTAGTAAGTATGCCCAGCCCGAAGACCAACAGGCAGCCTTATTGTCATTAGCAAGTCCTATTGGAAGTCATGGGGATGCAAAGCCCAGGTCAGAGTGTTCACCCTTGAATGGTCAGCTTGCTTGTGCTTAACTTGAGAAAGATGCAAAACATTCACCACAAGAGCAACTATGCTCTTGTACAGAAAGAATTTCCAGAAACTCAAGGCAAAAAAATCTTTTTTTCTAAGCAGTTTACTAGCCAGGTGCATTTAAAAACTCTTGAACTGGGTGACTGAAGTTTGCCAATTTTCAGTACCCCCTTCCCACCATCTTCCTAAAACTGTATTCATTTTACATGCATGACGCTGACAGCACATTTACAGTGAGGCCTCGTGGACAGCTGACGTCTTTTCTCCCTAAGTGTCTGGGGGCAGAAATGTTTGTTCACTTTGAAATCGAACAACAGAATAGGCCCGTGTTTCCCATCCTGAGGTCCCTCAATGATTAGCTGCTAAGTTCTTGTTCTTGGGCTGATTTTCTTTATGATCAAACTTTTCAAAAAAAGTATTTTATTGTGGTAAAATATACATAACATAAAACTCACAATTTTTCCTATTTTTCTGTTAAAATGGTTTTATTTTTTAATTCGTTTTTTAGTTTTTTATTGTTGACACTATTACAGATGTCTCCCATTTCCCCCTCCTTTGCCCCCCTCCACCCAGCCCCGCCTCCAGGCCCCCTGACCTTCACCTCACTGTTGTCTGTGTCCGTGGGTTATGCACATATGATATTTAGCTAATCCCTTCACCTTCATTTTTCCTATTTTTAAGTGTATAATTTAGTGCATCGTCATGTTGTACATTCACAATTTGTTTAGCCATCACCACTATCCATTTCTAGAACTTTTTCATCACCCCAAATATAAACTCTGTGCCCATTAAATACTACCTCCCTGTGACCCCCTTTCTCCCAGCCCCTGGTAACTTCTACCTTCTGTCTCTTCTCATTTGCCTATCTTAGGTACCTCATCGAAGTGGAATCACATAATATTCCTTTGTGTCTAGCTTATTTCACTGAGCAATGTTTTCAAGGTTCATCCATGTTGGAGCTTGTATCAGAATTTCCTTCTGTTTTTAGACTAAATAATGTTCGATTGTATTTTGTACCACATTTTGTTTATCCATTCATCTGTTGATTGGCATTTGGATTGTTTTCACCTTTTGGCTATAGAATATAATACTACTATGAGCTTTTGTGTACAAGTGTCTGCGCAAGCCCCTACAGTCAGTTCTTTAGAGTATTCAAGTATACCTAGAAGTAACATATGAGTATATGATAATTCTGTGTTTAACTCTGAGGAACTGCCAAACTGTTGTCTCCAGCGACTGTACCATTTTACATGTCCGCCAGCAATGGACAAGGGTTCCAATTTCTCCATCCTTGCTAACACTTTTTATTTTTCCTTTTTTTAAATAATAGCCATCCAATAGGTGTAAAGTGGTGTCTCACTGTGGTTGGATCAAACACCTAAAGCAAACTTGTTCTGTGGCTGTGGCCGTCTCTGAACTATGTAGTGACAAGTAATTTAACCACTGTTTGACTTCAGCTCTGAGGTCAAAATTCCACAAGGAAATCAGCTATGTGATGGAACGAATTTAAGGCTCTCTTGTTTTCTGTTGTGTCCCTAATCCTTAGAACAGAGACTGGCATATAGTAAGAGCTTAATAATATCTGTTAAATGGATGAATTCTAGCTCCATCACTTACTAGTAACCTAAGTCTCTGTTCCCTAAACCATAATTTAGGAAGAAAGATAGTGGCATTTGCCATGGTTGTGTGAGGATTAAATGCCATGGTTCCCATAAAGTGCTTGCACACTTCTGGCACACAGTGATCACCCTGTAAACGGTAGTGGCGGGGGTCTCTTAACATAGGCCAGTGCTGAGCCCTGGTCTGCAGCATGGTGATGAGTTTCCAGAGGCAGGCAAGATGCCATGGGTTCAGGGATCTGGGCAGCTTTCATGCTAAGCCAGAGCTTTATAGCAGGAAGGAAGGGGAAGTGCTGCAAAATCCATTAAGCCCAGAGCTCCCCAGAGCAAATGCACTCCCCAGCAATGATGCTGGGGGGGCCGGAGGCGAAGGGAGGAGAACCAGGAGGCGTGCTCTCACTGGGCTCGGCCAGCAGTATCTTAAGTGAGAATTGGCACAGTGAGGTTTCAGTAGGAGGAACATTCAATGGGGATTAATGATCAGTGATTGATAGTGGGTCTTACAGGGACAGCTACCATGTTCTTTCAAGATGCATAATAATGCACTGGGAAAATTTTACTTCTTGGAACCAAATGTTAATGGAATGCTAGGTCCAGGGGGAAGTAGACTGGAGGACAGGAAAGCTGGGGGTATTATTCTCCTTTGCTCAAGTGTTGATAGAAAAATTCATCTCCCTTCTGGGTGCAGAAATATGGATTCTTGGGAACTCAGGCAGGCTGAAGACTAAGTCCTGGTCTGGATAGTGTCAAGCAGATTTCTCTTAGGAGGATCATTTTTACTTTCATGCCCAGTGTGGTTTGTCTGTGTTATCAACCTGCAGAGCCTGCTGGGATATTTCAGAAGTGGTACATGCATTATTCCAGCAGTGGAGTCACATATATAGTAATCCTTTCAGCTTTCACAGGGTAGAAAGTCAACAGATCTTACTCTGTTCTTTCCACATTCTTTCAGAGGCTCAGATTCAAGGCTGCGGTGTGTACTGTGGCCAGAGAGCAGCCAGACACCGAGGCACTGGCTCAGCTGCTGATGTCTGGGCACCAGACTAACCCCAAAATGGTTTCTGGTGATGGAGAGGGCTGTGAGGACTCAGCGAGGGTAGCAATGAGGACAGGGAGGACCAGGTCTTGGGTCTCTGGAGCTAGTGGTGTGATGGGTTGTCGAAGACTATGGAGCCCAAGTTTCAGTATCGGGGCCAAAAAATGGGAGAAAAGCCAAGGAAAGAAGTTAAGGGCAAGCAATGTTAGAAGCAAATAGGTCTTCCAAGGATCTCTGTCTTGCCAGAGACAGTCCCTGAGGCCTTGACCAGTGTCCCTGGAGGAGAAAGAAGTCCCCATAGGTGGGACAGCTGGCTGCATGGGAGCACAGGACTTCCTCGCCTTCTCTGCTTCCAGTGCTTCTTTCTCTAAGAAGAGGGAAAGACAGGGCAGAATCCTGGCCTCCTGCCTTCTATGAGATCAGAGCTTTCGGTGCCCCAAGGGTGTATGCACCAGCCTGAACCCACGCAGACCACTGGAATCCTAGTGAGAAGCAAGTGTTAGAGATTCACTCCACACCCCGGAGTGACTTGTTTCCTCCTCCTTTAATGGAGGATTCAGACTCTCTTTATAACGAAACAAAACCCATAATTATAATCCTGTGGCAATGCTTCTGTAAACAGTAGCTTGAGTTGAAAAGACCAGCTCCGAATCGTGAGAAATGGCAGCAGTCACCGGGCTCCTCTGGGAATTGTTCCCTGAGTAAGCTTTTTTCTAAACTCAGGTGGTGAAATGCAGGGCACTTCCGCCTTCCCCAGACTAGCAAGGAGGGGGCGGCAGAAAGCAGTGGTGGAGATTTCTTGGAGATACTCGTCAGCATGTTGGCTTTTGTGGATGGACCTTATTTTTCCCTTCTTCCCATTTACCCATGCATGTGTGTAGTTTCCTGAAGGTTAAATAATTGAAAGTCACTAATTTTCTTCTAAATGTAACTCCTTTTTACCCTCATACTTTGTTCCTTCTTTATTTGTTGCCAGAACTAGAAAGAACATTTCCCTCCTCTAAAAGTGACTTCATACTAAAATCCAGACACATAAACTGGCCATTTACCTGAAAATTTAAAGACATGTGTGGCAGGGTGAAGTCTTCCCTTTACACTGTGGCTTTTATCCCTGTCTTCTTGATCACTCCAGACCCTCTCCTGCGCGCCTGGTGGTCACCAGAGCCAGATACCAGATTCCCCACCTCCTCTCATACCCCCACTTTTTTTTTTCCAGGACCATTTTCTCTTCTGACTTGTTTTTCTCTAGGGAAGATTGCATGTTTGATGAGAGATGCAGGGAATCAATAAAGCAGGCTCTTTGGACAAAAACTACATTAAGCAGCACGGGCCACACACAGTGCCTTGGGACAGTCTTTCCCTCTCCGAAGGCTCATCGTGCGATTGCAAGTTGTCGGCTGTCTCTGGGCAACAGCGGGATTCTGGAAGCTGCACAGAGCAATCTTAAACTTTCCTGGTTTGTTGTCAGGCTGGACTTCAGCACTTTGCCTCATTTGCCCAGGAGGCCCACAGGGCCAGTGAATCCTAATAGTGTCTCCACAGCACCAAAAAGCCAGCTGGAAATGTAAAAATGAAGGCAAGCCACTCAATGTTTCACGATGACAATGACCAATACCCAGATTCAAAGAACGTTTTATTGACGTGGTAGTTTTTCTTTTTTCTTTTTTTTTTTTTTTGGTTTTCTAACTTCCTGTCTTACAGATTTTTTAATTTAAAAAAATTTTCAATTACAGTTGACATTCAATATTACTAGTTTCGGGTGTACGGCATGGTGGTTAAACGACCTGACACCATATGTAGTTATTGACTACATTCCCTATGCTGTGCTTTACATCCCTGTGACAATTTTGTAACTGCTGATTTGTCTTCCTAATCCCTTTACCTTCTCACCTAGCCTCCTAAACCCCCTCCCATTTGGTAACCATCCATTTATTCTCTATATCTATGAGCTAGTTTCTGTTTGGTTTGTTCTTTTATTTTGTTATTTTTAGATCCTCATATAAGTGAAATCATATGGTATTTGTCTTTCTCTGTCTGACTTATTTCACTTAGTATCCATGTTGTTGCAAATGGTAAGATTTCATTCTTTTTTATAGCTGAGTAATATTCCATTATATACTCATATTTGTACCACTTCTTTTTTATCTAGTAGTCTATTGATGGACACTTAGGTTGCTTCCATATCTTGGCTATTGTAAGTAATGCTGCAGTGAACATAGGGGTACATATATCTTTTCAAATTAGTGTTTTAGATTACTTCGGATAAATACCCAGAAGTGAGCACACCAATTTGCAATCCTACCAACAGTGTACTAGGGTTCCTTTTTCTCCACATCTTCGCCAACACTTGTTGTTTGTTTATTTATTGATGATAGCCATTTTGACAGGTGTGAGGTAATATCTCATTGTGGTTTTAAATTGCATCTCTCTGATGATTAGTGATCTTGAGCATTATTTCATATGTTTACTGGCCTTCTGTTGCCCTCTTTAGAGAAGTGACTATTATAATTCATTTACTTGAGCCCTGGGTGGTGTGGCTTAGTGGATTGAGTGCCAGCCTGTGAACCAAAGGGTCTCCAGTTCGATTCCCAGTCAGGGCGCATGCCTGGGTTGTGGGCCAGGTCCCCAGTAGGGGACGTGCAAGAGGCAACCACACATTGATGTTTCTCTCCTTCTCTCCCTCCTTTCCCCTCTCTAAAAATAAATAAATAAAATCTTTAAAAAAAATAAAAGAAATTCATTCACTCGTTTACTCACTCATTTTTAATAGACACTTATTGTGGAGTAAAAGACTATATTGTCTATAATTGTCCCCAGATATAAGCAGTCCAAAAGAGGTATCTCCATCACTATCACCATCATTATCAACATTACTTTATTTGAAAAATATGGATGATATACCTACTGTCTGCCAAGTCCCAGGCCAGACCCTGTATGGGAAGCAAGATATGCAGAATCCACACACTTATGCACTCATGAAGCTCATAATTTAATGGTGAAAACATACAAATACACAAAGTAATAAAAAGTGATATTTCCTCTGATAGAGGAAGCACATGACATTAATTTAACCTACCAAAATGTCAAGTTCATATGATTCAATGTAAAACTGTATTTTGACTGTTCTCTATGCGGCAGGCATTCCTATGTACTTTATATATATATATATATGTATATATACCATGATTATTATTCACAATAACCCTGCAGAGTAGATTTTATTATTCCCTTTTATAAATGAGGAAACTGACATAAAGAGGAAAGATGAACTTCTCTTGGTCACAGATGCTGAGTAGCAGACCTCTGTCTGATGTCAGCGTCCGTGCTGCTTCTCTGGGGTGCAGATACCATCACGTTGTGCACCAGCCCTGGTTGGAGGGGAGCGAGGAGTCCGTGGAGCACAATGGCTGCCTGGAACAGTGGGTGAAATGAAGTTTTGCACAGTTCTTATGGCTGCTGCGTTTCAAACATCCACTATCAGATAGGAGATAGATGGCTAAATTCCCCATATGTTTCTAACTCCTGGCTCACCTGTATGTTTTCCTTGCTTTGATGTTTCTTTAATCATTTTAATTCTCTACTGTATGAAGAGGATTTAGCTTTTGGCATGTAGATGTGTTCTGTCCGGCACTCTTGGTGCTACAAGAGCAGCAGACTGGCAAATCTGACAATAATGAGGCAGAAAAGTGTGGGGCAAGTTTTTTGGGGGGAGGGGAGTGGGGGAATACATACCATTGGAGGCAGCTATACTGCTTATGACCCTTCTCAGATTACCCATCCTTGGTCATAGCCCCACGTGAGACTCCGTGTGATCCCACTCCACCTTGACATGGGAGATTGGACCAGAGTGGACACCTGACCTCAGCCAGGCCCACTGATAGATTGGCCTATGCCATGTACCTTGTGTGCCACCCAAAAGGAAAGCTGTGCCAACTCAAACTGCTCTCTCATGCCCTTGTACTGGTAAAAGATAAACTGAGGCATATAAGAGTTTTTTTGAGTAAACGCTGATTCCAACCTGGCAGTGACAAACGTAGTGGTTGGGAGCACTGCACCATCAGGAGCCAGGGGAAAGACCTACAGAGAAGAAGCAAAAGCAAGGAAAGGAAATTATTTGATTGAGTACAGCCTGAGTGGTCCCCTTATTTGAGATAGTCTAGTTGGCTGTGATTGGTTGTCCTTAGGTTCTGATTTCTTAATTTCGAGGCATTTTAGGCTTAGGTTTTGGTTTATTTACATAGGCTACTAAGGCATGAAAGCCACCTCGGTCCAATGGCCTCCTTTTACAATTAATCTGATAGTACTTCGGCCCAGAGGGAAGTTGTTGGAGCCCTTGAGCTGAAAAGGCTTGGGAGCCAAGCTGATGCTGCCATTTGGGGCATGTCAAATGGAGAGAGAGTAAAGTCTCACAGGAGACTTATAAGAAAACAAAGGCCCCAGGGACTAGTGTGAGGCAGAGAAGTGAAGCCACATGGCCCATGAGAGAAAAAGAGCACCCAGTCCCCCCCATCCCATTCCTTGGCCCAGTTCTGTCTCTGTGCCTCACAGGCTACTCTTGGGTGCCATCTTATAAAACAATAAATCCCTCAGTTTGCTTAAAT
Organism: Micronycteris hirsuta; assembly: GCA_004026765.1. Taxonomy (NCBI): domain Eukaryota; kingdom Metazoa; phylum Chordata; class Mammalia; order Chiroptera; family Phyllostomidae; genus Micronycteris; species Micronycteris hirsuta. The sequence goes on along the minus strand of PVJI01001569.1, from coordinate 52,901 downwards.
AGGTTGAATAGGTTTCTGTTCCTTGTAACAGAAAAATTAAAACACAAGTTCTCAAAGCAGGCAAAGCAATTTGTACCATAAGTAAAAGGAACACAGGAACCCTATGAGGTGCTACTTCTAGGTCTCAGATGTGTCTGCCCTCTTCTCAGAAGGCCAAGCTAAATAGCTCGTGTTATTATCTCCTAAGGTAACACTAAAAGAGGGATAGAAGGCACATAAGAAAAACTGCCCCTTTGAAGTAATTATCTTTATACCTTTAATGTAACACTAGAAGAACCATCATTACACTCAGGCCACTGGCCGTGCCTCCCACCCACCCACACACAGACTTCTCTGCCTCGGGCTCCGAGGCAGGGATGGGGCAGATGCACTGCGCGCTCAGCACCTGCTCTTGATCGTTCACTGTGTAACGTGGAGAGGACAGCCAACGTATAAATCACCATAAAATGTGGGGGCCGCTATAGCAGAGGAATAAAAATATTCTTTTGAAAAGGGAGATGACTTATTTCACCTGAGGGTTTTGGAGAAAGTTTCAACACTTACAAGGTGATTTTTGAGCTGAGTCTTGAAAGCTGAGTAACTGCCTGGCAGTTCGGAAAGGAAAGAGGTCGACACTCCAGGCAAGGGGAACAGAATGTGCAAAGGCAGGAAGCTGTAAAATGGCCTGTTGAGTTTGCTGAACCAGGAGGAAGTCAGTGCAATTTAAAAAGTGGCTTTTTGGGGTGAGTTACACGAATATGGTCAGGTTGAGGCCAGGTTTTGAAGCCCTACATATATAATTAACAATGCAGTTAATAATTATAATAAGTATTATTTATTATTCTCTACCAGAGACAAAGTAAGTCATTTATATGTATTATTTTCATTTAGTTACATGTCATGGGAATGTGTTGTGAACAATGTCAAGGTTTTAAAGCTACTTTTGAGGGATGGAGACCCTGGGAGCAATTGTGAGGAGAGACCAGTGTGAGAGAAGATGAGTAGGCAGCTGCAATCGTCCAGGTGAGAAACCAGTACCTGATCCAAGGTAGAGGCTGCAGGATCGAGAGGAACAGCTGAGCCAGAGATGCACTTGAGGCAGACTTACTTCAATTTGTGGAGAGCATGAAAGAGAACCTCAGGCAGCATTTGAAGCAGGGGTATCTAACCTTTTGGCATCTCTGGGAAGAAGAAGAGTTGTCTTGGGCCGTACATTAAATATGTTGTGACATGTAATCACACAAAAAAAATCTCATAATGTTTTAAGTAAATTTACGATTTTGTGTTGGGCTGCATTCATAGCCATCTGTGGTTGCATATGTGGGCCACAGGTTGGACACCCCTGTTCTGAAGGATTACCTTTTTAGAGGTGGAGTCCATAGGTATAGCACTGAGACAGGTGCTATAGGAACCGGGGTGAGCGGGGATATGATTTCATTTAGGGACATTTTAAGTTTGAATCCTGGTAAGAGAGCAAGGTGGAGAACCGTGGCTGTCAGATAAGGGAGCCAGAGGCTTGGGAGAGGAGTTAGGATTGAATATATAGATTTAGAAGTTTTTAGCACTTTGTCCTTCTGACTAGTGGAAGGATTCAGAGAGGTAGAAAGACAGTTTACAAAATTTTTATTAATGCAAGGGTGTCCTGGCCACATCAGTCAAGAGATAGTTGGTGTATAAAATATTCCCAAACAACCATCCAGTGACTTGCCTTTCTCAGCCAAGTCCCTGAAACTCTCATTTCTACTCTTTCTGTCCCATTGCAAGGCAACTGGGTGGGAGTGAGCTTGGGGTGGGGAGGATGCTCACTAACCAAATCCATAATGGCCTGAGCTGCATTTCTATCTGCTATTTTGTATAGTGTGGCCTCTGCCCTTGTGTGGCCCTGGTATGGCCCCGTGTGGCATACATATGTCATCTCTTACTAAAGAGCCTATTAGCAGTTTAAGATGAGTTATCCCTTCTCCCTGTGATTAATTCAGAGCCCTGATGAGACTTAGGATCAAGCATCTGCCTCTTTTGCTGGAGGATCTTTTGGGAGCTCTGTAAATTAGCATCTTGGGTTTATGAAAGGAAGATAGGAGAGAATAGATTTCCAGCAATAATACTAGTACATCTTCCGTGGGCTTGGCTTCCTCAGAATTTGCACACATAACTAAGAATGATTCATTTGACCTTTACTTGAGAACCTCACATTTTAGATATTTGAAAGTCTGTTTTCCCTCCAAAACGTAGACTGACCCCAAAGAAAGTGCCATTTTGCAGACAAAAAATAGTTGAATATCACCAATTTCATGTGGTTCAACCCACTAGCAGCGAAAGATTGTGATGGTGAAATGAAAGCAAGAAATATTTGATGTACTTCTGAGTAATTTGCCACAACAGGCATAGATGTCTCCTTTTATAAATTAAGATCATACATGACTTTAAAAGGCACTTTTTACATGAAATTATATGTAATTATATATTTGAAGAAAGACATGGCAGAATTGCACAGAGATGTTTCTGCTGCCGAAGTGTTCCCTGCCCCTCCAACACACTGAGCTTCCCCGTTCGTTCAGACCCGTGGGGCGTACGCGCGCTTGCTTTTCCATGCAGCTCTGCTCGTCTTCATCCTGACTTCACACTGGACCTTGTGGTGGCCCCAGATTAGACCCCCTGTGAAGAGGGAATGACAGGTGAACATCTGTCACTCACAGCTGCTACATGCCAGACTGTGCTGAATGCTTTATATACGCTATTTTCTTCAATTCTGAGCGATGACCTCTTAGGGTAGGAGTTATCTTTGTCTTTATGAGTCGGAAAACTGAGGCTCTAAGAAATAAGATAACTTGGTCAGGATTACCTGGAAGATGGTTAGTCTTGGCTAGTTCTTGCTCTGAGCTCTGCAAGTCTCCAGTGCAGTTTGCCTCCCCAAGGGGAGAAGGCAATAGATGAGGGGATGATTTCTTTGCCCTGATTAGGAGTTGGGGCATGGTGGAGAGGAGCTACATGAGAGGTATGCCTGTGGAGAGGTGGAGAGGAGCTACAGAGAGGTATGCCTGTCTCACTGTGCAACATTGGATTCTATTTCTCAACAACGAATTGCCAACAACACGTGAGCTCTTCCAGGAGATGCTGTGTGATTAAAGGTAAAAGCGCTTTAATTTCTGCTCAGATAACCCAGAAGGGTGACCTTTTGAAAAGGGAGGAGGTTTGCGATAAAATGTGTCTTGGATTCGTGTACCAGAAAAAGGGAGAGGCTAGTGTGGAATAGAGGGTTGGCCTAAATGGGGGTTCTCAGCTGACAATGACTCTACCCCTTGAGAGACATTTGGCAATGTCTAGAGACATTTTTCGTTGTCACACTTGGGAGGGCACTCCTGGCAGCTAGTGGGTGGATACTACTAACCACCCTCCACTGCTCAGGACGGCCCCTTACTACAAGTTATCCAGCCTCCAAGGCAAATGGTGCAGAGACAGAGAAACTCTGGGCCAAAGTGCATTTGCTGGGAAAATAGTTCGGCTGCTCTAGAAAAGCAAGTTAATTTCATGAACTATCAAGTATGTTGGAAGCACTTATTTGCACATAAAGAATTACTGTAATTAGGAATTACAAAATATCTAGTTGTAAAAGCAATTCTCAGGAAAGAGGTTCTATTATTATCATTATTATTATTATTACTATTATTAATATTGGATTCTCCTGAGGGTTCTATGAACTTTTTTTAAAGTATATTTTAATAAGGAAAAAGATGGAGTCAAATTTCAGAGGCTTATATTCATCAGAGCAAGGAGAGAAGGTAATCACTCAAAATTAGTGAAAGCTTCAAAATATTGAGATATTATTGATTTATTCCCTTGTAATGTATAGCTCTACATAATAATTAATGGAGACCCTATTGATTTGCATTTATTTGGCTATTGCTTTCTAATGTATGTTATACTCCTAATTATGTTGTGATGGAGGAAAAACCTTGAATTAAGTGACAGTGTTAATATATCAACCTTGACCCTTTCCAGCGGACACTTCTGTAAGACCCTGAGTCACGGTGCCTAATCCTAGGCCTGCCGTATGGATTTTATTTCCGCATTGGAGATGCTATACAATTGAAGAGATCAGGGCTTAGGTAATGAACAGAGGAAAAGAAATCCAATTTTGAGCTGGGTTATATGAAAAAATACTCCTCCACCACCCCACACTTGGTGATATTTTTACTTCAATTATAGAGGTGTGGAGTGAAACGTTATGGAAAGAGCCAGGTTAGATTACTGAAGTGTAGGATCCTCGGGGTCCAGCCACACATTCTTGAGAACCAGGGGAGATTAATAGCCCAGGCATTCTATACATTTTTAGAACCATTTGTAACTGATACCTATGGTTCTTCATTATGAATTTAGTAAGTTTATAATTAATGAACTTACTAAATAACAGAACTATGGAAATTCTAGCTATTGGATAAGCAGGCATGCGTACCAGGATAGTTTGATAGAGAAAGGTAACTGGGACGTGTGTATGTATGTGTGTGTGTGTGTTTACCTGTAGGTTATGGCAGTTTGTTGTTCTGTGTTGAGGGATTCCGAGACTGTTTGGTGTAAGTGGAAAAGAATGCTGTAGTCAGTTGGCGATACCTGCTTTGAAAGTGTGGCAGGGAGCCTGGTGACATGTAAGCCATATATTTGACAATATATTGACAGTCTGCTTGACAATTGGTTATGTGCTTAATAGTTAAACACAATCCAAAGCCCTACACTTAAAAGTTCTTTGAATTAGATCCAGTAAAAAAGATCCAGTAAAAAAAATTCAGAACGTTGTATGTGGCTACTTTTTGTCATTTGCAACTGCCTTATACAAACATTTAATCTTGTGGTTAAAATCAAGTGTGAAGATTGAGTTTAGTTCATTTTTAAGACTAATGTAATGTGCTAGTTGCTATGTCAACCAATAACACCTGTGTCTAGAAAATATCTTCAAAAAAACAGAGTTTTAGATCAGAGAAATTTGAAGGGATGTATCATTGCCATGTGCCTTTGGTGTTACTACTTGGGGATCGCAACATTTCAGAAGTTACCTAACAAAAAACTGGGGGGACCATGTATGTATTACCCTGTGCATTTCTGAAGCCTCTGTATCTCCCTTCCATTTCCTCCATTCAGTCACTCAGGGAGTTTTAAGAGACAGTGATTTTTTGTTCTTTGAGAATAAAATAAAATTACCATATTTTTCTGACTGTAAGATGCACTGGACCGTAAGACACACCTAGGTCTTAGAGGAGGAAAATAGGAAAAAAAAATTTGAAGCAAAAAATGTGGTAAAATATTTAATAACATAAATAGTATAATATTTCACCAATGTAAATGTAAATAGAACTCAACAGCTACATTCGGACCATAAGGCGCACCCTCATTTTCCTCACAAATTTGGGGGGAAATTGCATCTTATAGTCCGAAAAATATGGTAAATATTTTATGTATGAATTTAAAATAAAATACTTTTATTGGTTCATTGCTTTGGGTTAATTATCTAATGTCCTTACAATGAAAATGATGCAATACAATGAAAATGGCCATAGCTATGGGCAACTGGTGATTGGCAGCTTCATTACAACAATGCACCTGCTCCTGCATCAAGTCTTGTGCAGTTTTTTGGTGAAATATGAAATCATCCAGGTGACTCAGCCCCCTTACAGCCCAGTTTTGGTGCCCTGTGACTTGTGGCTTTTCCCAAAACTAAAATCACCTTTTAAAGGGAAGAGATTCCACTGACAATGAGAGTCAGAAAAATACAACAGACAGCTGATGGCGATTCCAACAAAGGATTTTGCAGTGTTTTGAACAGTGGAAGAGATGCTGGGAGAACTGTGTGAGGTCCCAAGGTGCCTGCTTTGAAGAAGACTGAGTTGTCATTGTCCTATGTACAATGCTTCTTGTATCTTCTTCAAGAAATGCCTCTGTTTTTCATATTACATGGTTGGATACTTTCTGGACAGACCTCATTCTATATGAATTGGGGTGGGTGGGGATAAGGTGGTGAGAATAACAGATTGGTTAAATAACTGAGAGATAAGGAGTTCTCTCAGAGCAGAAAACTACGAAAAAGGAAAGGGGAAGCGAATGCTGAATATCAAAAATAATACAGGGAAGATAAATATTTCTAGAATAAGTAAAAAAAAAATAGGAAAAGAATTGGACAGACTCATCCTGCTGTCGATGATACATCTGTTTAAAGCAAGAGAAAATATGGTTTAATATTTTGAAGATGAAAAAAATAGGGGAAATGTACCAGGAAAGGAAAGTAGAATAAATCAAGCCAAATTAATTTATTCTTGAGCATATTTAAAGCTGCGCCTCTCCCTTGGGTGCCGGGGCACCTTGTGCTGGGGATCTGAGAAAGGGGCGGCGTGACCCTTGCCCTCAGAGCTCCCAGTCCAGGAACAGTGTTGTGAATTCCTTCATTTATTGAATGCCCACCAGGTGCTAAGTTTGCTGAGAGCTTTAAAAGCGTATCTCATTTAACGCCCCAAGTGTCCTTGGGGACTGGTCATATTGTTATCTCTGTTAAGCAGATGCCTGCAGAGAGGAGCGAGGGAAACAGCCTATGGTTAAGAAGCAGGCAAAGCGCAGCAGGGGCTCAGCCCACTCAGTTTGGCTCCTGGGTCAAGGCTCTTGCTGCTGCTCTGTGTTGCCTGTCTCAGGAAATAGAAGAGGAGAAATAGTAAGAAAAAGGAATGGAGCAGCTCAACCCGATGGTATCTCCAGTTTTTTAAATTCACTGAACATTGTGATGCTTAGGGAATTGAATCACGTTCACTCCCTTTATAAGCCTGCAATAAATTATTAAGGACAGCCGTGTACAATCTGTGCACTGCAGCAGGCTGGCAGCCGCTGCAAAGCGGGGCGGAACTTGTTCCTCTGTCTAGGGCAGACCAATTTATCCACAGTCTTTTCATGTTCACTGACGGGCCCTCCCCCACCCTCTGCCCCAAAGTTCAGATTGCAAGTCTAAAATTTTTATCCTATACTCTCAGTCACTTGTCTTGAGACATCCCAAATGTCAAAGTGTGACTCTTGAAACATGCAGCTGTGTTTCCTGCTTTTAAGGTGACATTTCTTCCTCTTTTAAAATAAATTTCATTACTACTTATTTAAAAGTATGCTTACTTTTATAATAGAAAAAACGCATGTGTTAAGAAAAATGCTTGATGTTCTATGGTTAATGTGAAATTAATAACTTCTCTTCTACCTATGCCATTGTTTATGAATGGTTCTATTGCAAGTGTGACTGTTAGATGCCCCCACACCAAATCTAAATAACTAAAAATAGAAAGTATCCTCATATGAGATCAAGCCTGGCACGTTCTGCTTTCCTTCCTCGCCACCATCCCCACTGCCGTTCTGTGGCTTTGGATCTTTTCTTCAAACACCCTCTGGGCAGAGTTTATTCCGTGGCTGGTGCCTTATGGAGTTGTCAGCCTTTACAGCCCATTTGGGGCCACTGCTTTTGGAACTCTGGGCCTCTGCCTGTGTTTTCTTTTCCTTTAAAAAGTCATTGAAGTCCGGAGTGTCGGCAGTGACCTTTGGAAATGTTTTTACAGCTTACAGAGACTTCCTGACATGTTTTATTAGCTCTTGGTGGTAGCTAATAAAGTGAGTCTTAGCAAAGCTGCCTAACGTGACAGATTAGAGTTATTTCCAAAGTAACCATTCCCAGCATTGCCTTGAAGGAGGCTTGATGACAGGATACTTGGCCACTACTTTCTGTCCAGTTCAGTGGGGCATGAGTGATCACTTCTGGAAGAAAGGGAGGTCAATTACTGCTGGAAGAAAGGGAGGTCATCCCTTTAGGAAATAAAATGACCAGCTTATTCTGAGAGAGCCTCAAGTAGAAGGACCCCTACCCCAGGAAGACAGAGGCATTTTTGCTCTAGGGACTAGTGAATGAATTATTTAAAAAAAAAAAAAAAAAAAAAGCTCTACCTTCACAGAGGTAAACATAAGCCAAAGCCGGCCAACTGCCTTTCAAGAAGGAGGAAAGAAGAAAAAGCAACCCTCCTTCCAGTTTATAAATGCTACAAGATCTCTGTTCTCTATATTTTTTCCTACTTAGCGGGGTAGTTTAGCAAAGTGGTCTGGAGTTCAGGTTCTGGATTTCCTTGGACCTAGACTCACATTCTGCCTCTGCCACTGACCAGCTGGGTGATGTTGGGCAAGTGGCCACTTGAGACCTGGTTGCCTCGTGTAGAAAGTGGGGATAATAATCTCAGGGTGGTTTTGAGGGATGAAAGGTGATAATGCATGTAACATGCTTAGCATAATGCTGACATATAAGCACTCAAAAAAGTGTTACTTAGGAACTTATTTTACTATCTTCTTTGTAATAAAGAATTTGTTTGTGGAACAATAGTTATCTGTGAGCCTCCCTCTGCCCAGGTCTATCATCTTACACAGCTCCTTGGGGCACGGTTAACAGTGGGACATCATTCACACAGAACACAGTGTGAGCGGTGCCCTGCAGTTGTGCCACTGGCAGCCCACCTCCTCCTCCTCACCCTGCACTGCTCCATCTCGGTCTCGGTCTCTGTCTCTGTCTCTCTCTCTCACACACACACACACATCTGCACCATTTACAAATAATCACTGGGACTTTTCCTGCTTTGGGGAAATAATTTTCTCATAAATAGGTATAACAGAAAAATAAGAAATGTATTTTAAACCCATGTGGCCGGGACTTACTTGCGCCCCTTGTGTTTTGTGACAAACTAGACAGAGAACGCATTTAAGACCGTTGGTAACAGGTTGTCTAATGTGAAACTCCATTTGGACCTAAAGCAAGAAAAGCTTTAAAAAAATCTGGGAACAGGTAGTTAAGTGGTCCTTTCCCTCTCCTTTTAATCCCAAGTCTTTATCTCACATCCAACAGGATTCTTAGTAGATTGCAGAGCCGTAAGAGGAGAAAACTAGGGAAGGAAGACATCTTTCGAGTCCCTTCTATGTGATAACCCCCTCCAATCAATTTACGTGAGACCATTCATGGTCAGAATGACAATTATCCTTATTTTATAGGTAAGCAAACTAGGATGAATCCGTCGTGCTAGTGATGCCCAAATCACACAGCCCACAAGGGGCAGAGCTTAGAACTGACTTTCATCTCTGTGAACCCTGGTCTCTCCACTGCCTGAGAGCTCCCCAATGTCACTGCTGGCGCCAGCACTCCCTGCGACAGAGTGAGGAAAATGAGGACATCGGAACAGCTGCCTCATGCTTATCTCCGAATTTATTCCATGTAAAAGGCTGAGATTATTTTTTCCTGCTTATTTGTTTCTTGGTGTTTAAAATGTTCTTTCTTTTATTAAATGATAGTGAGACTGACGAGGCATTTTTAATTGCCTCAATGGGCAAAATAAGGGAGACAACTTACATTTATCTATTTGCCCAGTTTTTTAAATTTTGCTGGATTTTAAACCCCAGAAGTCCAGCACCACACTATTTTGCTCCCCTGAGAGTACATGCAAATGTCTTAAGAGCCCCCATGTGCACTCTGTGACGCTCCTTGGAGCCTAGGGACTGAGCATGTAGTTGCAGCCTATATTTCTCATAAGATGTAATGATGTTCAACAATTACCTGTTCCCAGACGTGATAAAGGAATGTTTCATATAGTTTGTTCAGGTTCTACCAAAAATGGTTCCAATTAAGAATTCTCTGGAAAACATTAAAATTTCACATTCTGGAGTCCTGCCCTTAGAGATTGATTCAGTAATTCTTGGCAGGACCCAAATTTGAGTTTTTGGGACCCCTTTGAGAGGATGCTGATGCTTCTCATCTGGGAATAATCCTTTCAGGAACTCTTGTACCAAGGCATCGTGTCTCGTATGAAATGATCTCTGCTCCTAATGGAGAGTCCTTTGTTCTTGCCACAGAGGCACGGCATCATGTCAGGCTCAGTTTGGGAATTATATGAGATTTCTGCATCTATTTCTGGTTAAAATATTGGAAAGAACTGTCTGATTTGCTTTCATCACTTTCTTCCAAAATCCACTTAAGTAAAATTAATCTTTTAAAAATTCCCAAATTTGAAATCACTGTTGTTTATCTAAACACATGATACCTCCGAGCTGAGTCGGCCCATCGGGAGAGTCTCGGCCCTGTGTGTGACTTTGTCAGTTGCCATGGAGGTGAAGACTGTGCTGCAGATTTGACCTCCATGCAGATTTCCCTCTAGTGCAAATCAGCGGACAGTTCTTTCTTTGTTTTGGATTATATTCAGAGCGGATATTTAGTATAAACACTTACTTTTATTAAAATGCTTTAATAATTTATGGTTTCCAAACATTTTCTGCCATCACATTTTTCACATGAACAGCATGCTTCCAACAATAACATAGTTCATTGCCTGAAAGGATTATTGGCTCAGGAGAGATGAATCAGATTAGCTGGGACATGAGTGCAACTTGAAAAGCCCTGCCTCCTTCCCAGGAGATCTTTTAAGCTCTCCCCAAACCCCCGCATTCATTTTACAAGTAACCTTTGCAGAGATCAGATAGGCTGCCTTATGCAGAGAGAAAGATTATCACTGAAGACTTTCCTGAGGTGAAAAGTAGGCAGCAGCATCACCTTTGAATAGAACGTGCTCAGCCAAACAGCCTGTGAATTGAGCACATTTTACCAAAGTTCTCTTCTTCCCAACTAAGACCCCTTTTAATAAAGGAGTAGGTGTGAGTAAAGGGTTTTATGCCTCTGCTTCCCCACTTTTTGCTCCCCATGCCTTTGATTCACTCATGCGTCAGAACTCCATCGGGATCGCCTCTGACCCTTAGGCTGGGGGAGGTGCCCCCCTGCCGGCCTGTCACTGAAGACCTGTGTCACCTATCATTCTGACTATAGCGAAAGGATTTGGCAGTGAGTCCAAGCGCTGCAGTCAGGCCGCCCTGACTTTAGATCCTCTCTTTCCCACTTACTGTGGGAACTTGGGCAGATGACATTATTTTACAGTTCAATTTTTTAATCTGTAAGTGGTGCAACAATGATATCTTCCATATAGGGATCCCATGACTGTTAAATAAGGTAATGCTTATGAAATGTTAGCATATTGTTGGCACATAAATAATACTAGCAATTAAATTATTATTAAAATATTCTTTAGAAAATTGATGTACTTGCCTCTTCCACTGCAAATAACAAATTTGTGTGTGTGTATGTGAAAGCTTAGGGTGAATTATCATGAAAAAGTCCGAAGGCATATATATCCAGGCATAAGGGGGACATACTGGAGATGAGTTATGTCTGCCTCATTCAGATGGTGAAGTGGGTACAGTGTGCTGCATGTTTTCTCTGCCTGTACTCTACTAGGAGCACCTCAAGGGTGTTAACACATTCATGCACTTACTGTATTGATTATCTGCGTGCCATGCACTGTAGCATTGTACATATGTTAACAAACAAAACAGACATGGCCCTGGCCTTGTGGATATTACAGACTAGTGGAGGCGCCAAATAGTAACAAGCGATCCTGGAAATAAAGATAGAAAGCAACTAGTGATATGGAGTGCTATGAACACAACCATCAGGCTGTAGCTGCAGGGAATTAGGACAGAGGCAGAAATTTTCCTTAGAGTGGCCGGAGGAGCTTATGTCAAGCTAAGACCTGGGTATGAGAACAGAGATGGGAAATATGTTCCAGGTGGCAGCAGCAGTCTATGCAAAGACCTGAAGTGGAAAAGACCTCGGCATGTGCAAGGGATTGGAAAGAAGCCCCTTTGGCTGGAGTGTCATTTGAAAGGAGGAAAGCAGAGCAAGAGGAGGAGGGTGAGGTAGGCAGGACCCAGCTCACATAACCCAGTGGTTCTCAAACCCCAGCATGCATCACAACAGGAGAGATCCTTAAAACCCAGGCTGCTGGGCTCTGCTCCAGGAGTTTCTGATCCAGTAGGTGTGAGGTGGATGGGGTCTGGGGATTTGCATTTCTATACAAGGGCCAGGTAATGCTGATTCTGCTGGTCTGAGGACCACTCTTTGAGAACCCCTAATATAAGGTTTTTTCAGAAACCATGGTAAGGGGTTTGAATTTAATTTGAAGCATTAGTGGGAAACCATCAAAGGATGTCAAGTGTCATAGCCTTTAATTACTATTTTTGTAATGATGACTCAGAGCATTGTATAGAGAATTAATCAGAAATTGTCAAGAATAAAAAGGCCGTTATGGAAGTTATTCATGATGGTCAGGCAAGAGTAGTGGCGGTAGCAAGAAGACACATTCAGGGTGTATTTAAGGAGCTGGAAGCTACAGGATCTGCCTGAGCCTTGCCGTGATCGGTGAGAGAAAGAGAAGTGGAGGATGTTGCCTGGGCTTCTGGCTTCAGAAACAGGGGAGATGGTCAAGGCGTTTACTGAGATGGGGAAGATAGGGGCAGGAGCACGCTTGAGAAGGAGAGAACAGGAATTAACGGAACATGTTTCAGACACGTTAAATTTAAAGATTTTATTTACTTATTTTTAAAGAGAGGGGAAGGGAGGAAGAAAGAATGGGAAAGAAACATTGATGTGAATAAGAAACATCTATCAGTTGCCGCTTGCAAACCCCCACCTGGCGGGAGGTGGACCGAACCCGCAACACAGGCATGTGCTCTGAATTGGCGACCTTTCCATTTGCTGGACGACACCCAACCCACGGAGGCACAGCGGTCAGAGCTAGACACATTAAACTTAAAGAACCAATTCTGAAGGCTCAGAACCTCATATGTACAGATGCTTCAATGCACGAACTAAAAATATTTTAAGCAATAACTTCCAGGTCAGAGCTGACATGGAAGCTCTAAGGGTAATTAGAGACTAAGCCAGCATCTCGGTCTTCGCTCTCTGAGAACTGGGAATGCTTAGTAATAAATCACTACTGCACCGTGGGAGTAGCATTTGGTGTAAATGATTTTAAGTAGGCCGGGCGCCTTTGGAAACTAGCTTAGCTCCTGCGTAGCTGGAGGTTAATACTAAATCCAACCTAAAGTGGAAGCTCCTGTGGGGCCAGGATGCTTTTAGCCCAAGGTCTACCCTCACACAGGGTTTCTAAACTTTGGCACTATTGAAATTTGGATTGGATAATTTTTTGCTGAGGGCATGTGGAGAAGGGGCCTGTCCTTAGCCTTGTAAATGTTCAGCAGCATCTCTGGCGTCTACCTACCAGATGCCAGTAGCGCCTCCTCCCATTTATGATGACCAAAAATGTATCCAGACTTTGCCAGATGTTCCCCAGGGACCAAAATGACCCCCCAGCTGAGAAGCACTACCCTACACGTTAAACCCCTTGTGGTACCCCTTGCCATAAATGAACTATATTTCCCATTCAATGTACCTGATTTTAATTCCAGCCTTTCAGAATTTCCTATCTTTCAAGGTGACTTTCAAGCAGTCTGAAATGTTAATACAGGCCAGTGGTTGGGATGTTATAATGATCTTCCGGAGAGGACATCTCAGCCTGTAAAATTTTCTTTTTGTTACCAGACTAAAAAGGTGTATTTGCCTGCTGCATCAAAGCCCAATAAGACAAGAACAGGACACTGTGGCAAAGAAAGTAAGGGTTTATTTTTAGAAAGTGGCCCATCCCAGAGTCACTGGTGAGCATGTGCTCAAAGACCTGTTCCCCGAATGGTTTCTAGGGGATGGCTTCTATAGGGGACTGAATGAGTTAGGGTCATGGTCAGGATCCTGGTGTCTACTGATTGGTCGGCGCAGGGTAGGGGGTAGTGATCATTGCATCTGGTCCCTCCGAGGCAGCCATGGCATCATTTTGTCTGGTTTTGCCACTTTTCTAGGTTTGGAGCTTAAACACAACTGAGTCCTAGATGTTATCTTCAGTTTGTTTGAAACTCTGTCTCTGTGGTCAACAGGCCCGAGGCTTGGTTTCTAAGATTGTTTAGTGCTGACCAGGGCCTCAATGTCCTGAGGGCTTAGTGACAAGGGAGTAAACGTGTAATGGAGAAGGAGGCAGTTGAGTCAGGGCACAGGATGAGGCCAGTGTGAGTCAAAAGACAAGAAAGGAGAAAAGGTCATGTGGAAGAAATGAAGCTCCGTCATGGTTACACTGTTCATGTTTTTGTTGCAGGGAACTTTGAGGCAGTTCCTTCTGCAGGAGGAACAATGGGAGAATCTGATGACAATCAGGATTAATAATAATAACAACAACAACGGCTACTACAATGATAATAACAGCAGCTGCTAACATTTATATAGAAGTGTGCCATACGCGGATCTAAGTATTTCGAAACTATTACAGTCACACTATGGCGTTGGTAGCATTAGTATCAACCCCATTTTACAGATGAGAAACTGAGCTGTAGAGATTTACCCAAGCTCAAAAGGTAGTCACATAACAGCTGGATTCAGACCCGGGCAATCTGCCCCCGCCCTCCCCACCACTGTCCATGCTCATAACTTTACTGTGTTTCCAAAGGAAGAGGGCATCTGCTGGGGAGAATGGGAGCAGGGGGTGTGAAATGCTAAGATGCATAACCTTTAATCCTTAATCACACTTATAAATTTGAAAAATCTCTTCAGTAGAAAATTCCCACACCCCAAAGTATTTTAGAAATTGTGATTCCCACAGATGATAAATATTTTATGCAAGTATTCATTTATTCATCCACTTTTCCCCTTTCCTTCTGTTTAAGAGAGGTATCTAACTTTTTTTTGTTAACACATCATTGAGGTCACAGATTTTGTTAAGTCACAGGGATTCACTTTTACAGGCGTGAAATAACTTTATTTTTGGTACCCAGAAGCCACTCTGCCACATTTTGCTGCCTCTTCCAGATGGCATGAAGAAGCCAATAGAAACGTTTTCAGAACTGTGGCCACTGCAGGCGGCTGTGCTATCATGGGTATGCCGCTGCATTCACGTGATTTACTAGGATGAAAGCTCACACTCTTTCCCAGAACCGCTCCAGGAGCAAGTGCATTGCAGAGGGAAATGTGTTTGGATGACGGATAGAACCTGAGTCATGAGCTGATTCTTTGATTGCTGCCTTGGAACCAGGAAAGATAAGCTCATGACATTTTTCTTCAAAACTTGTTTTGAAATGAAATTCCTGTAGCTAATAAAATGTGAGTGAAACTCTGTCCATCTGGGCCTTGAGGGCATCAGGAATGTGATGGCAACTGATAGAGGGCTACACCTGACCCTGTTTTATATTTATAGATTTTGAAATTTATTTTAAAAGTGCTTCTATCTGATTTCTCTAAGGAGTGAAGTTTCTTGCATTTATGCATTCTAGCATCTACAATAAATTTTTTTTCATGATGTTCTTGAGAAGATAGAAAATGGCCATCAATACAGAAGTTCCTTCAGTCTGCTTTAGATTTTCATTCCAATGAGCCTTCCTTCCAGATCCAGACCATTAAATGGCCATTGCTGTGATGGGACATTTCCGAGGGCTTGTTGAGTCATTCCTCTCAGATGTGTCCATGGTAATGATAATGCTAAAAATGGCTAAGAGATATCAGGTACTTACCTAGTAGGCTCATCACCTGCATTCATAATTTAACCCCTTCACCCCATGGCGTAGGCACAATCACTGCCCTCTGATTTATCGATGAGAAAATACAGGCTTAAAGAGAGAGGTCGCCTGTTCCAGGTCACAGGTGTGGCAGCAGTGGGGCCAGGACTTGAACTTCTCACTCATTCTTGGGCACCCAGTGTCTTCCATGTGTTACCTCCCACCCGTGAACACCACACGCCAAAAGAAAGGCAGCCGCAGTTTGGACTGCGCAGGTCTGTATGGCGTTCCAGGTGTCCAGAGCCTGTGAGGGTAGAACCGCCCTGGAATGTCTCTGGGAAAAGCATCTGAGAACCTTCTTCATTCCTGGATGAGGCCCGGAGGCACCTGTCACCGTAATGGTTGGCACCTGAAGTCTCCAAACCTCATGGTGCCGCTCCGGGGCCTGTCCCAGCAGCAGCCACAGCAAGCTGTCACAGGAGCACGCAGATGCCTGGGGCTGTGCCAGGCCTGGCCAGCGCTTGGGCATGCTCAAAAGCTGTCAGCAAACAATTAACCACAAGTTAAGTGCGAATTCTCTGCCAACACCCATTAGGACAGTCAACATTGGCATATGTCTTTGCACGCTCAGTCAGAGTCAGGTTCCTGGACCAGTCCTTCAGAAAGGACCTTCAGATATTCCCAAGGGATTCCAAACATCAAGACATCAAGCCTCCCGACAGTTCTCACTGCAAGGAAACAGAGAAAAGATCAAAGCAGACCTTCTTACACTGGTGGGGAGAGGCTTAGGGAGAGGGCAGGAGAGCAGTCCGAGCTCAGCCTCGCACACCCACGTGCCCCACCGCGGCAGCCCCTTGGGCACACGTGTACCACCTGCAGAACAGTTTCCAAACCATTCCTCAGTCCCGCCTTCTTTACCATGTTGACACTGTCTCACGGTGCCTAGCACAGGACCTGACACTGTGGAAGTGCTAAATGTATTTTAATTGAGTTGACCCGAATTGGGGAGAAATAGTCTGTTCTTTTGCATGCCCTGTTTTGCCTTAAAACATATGTTTTATGAATTCAGGGGAGTACTCTGCTAGAAAACACCTCCAGGGAAACATATTCTGCACTCTCCTTTTTCTCCCTTTCTCTTGCTCTCCTGCTTCCTGTCCTGAGGCAGGACTGTGCACAGTAAACAGTGTGTGCCTGGTACTAATTTCTAGGGCAAGATGCCTATCTCTGCCCGTTGGTGGTGTCCAGACACTCATCCCGCCTCCCCGGACAGGGATGGCCTGGCCAACTATGGATCTTGTGAGGCATGATCTGGGTTCCTGGCAGGGTTAGCTGGAGGCTGGGGGCTGCTGGTCGAAGACCAGGCTCACATGCCCTCTCTCACCCGAGCTCCCCTTCCCAGGTACAGGCTGGTGCAGTGTGGCCAGAGAGACTGGTCTGTTTAGTCTTCAGAACAGCCAGGGTGGGTTGTGGGAGGCCGCTAGGGCACCTGACAGACCTCAGGGATGCTTCTGTCCAGCGCTCATTGTGCCAGGGCGATGCCAGAGGGAGGTGTTGGTGGAGAGAGCGTGGCTGTGGGTGTGTTCCCATCCTGACGCACGTCCGCCTCCACTATTGTTTCCTATGGAAGAATACGAGCCACCGCAGAACAATCGTGTTCATGAGACTGAGTCTACTTGCCAAATGACCGGATTTATTTTCATTAGCCCAGTGAAGTGTGTGCCAGCAAGTTGTCATGATGATTGGAACCAACCCTCAGTGTCATCAAAGGTCAGCTGCTGGCCCATTTCTTAGCTCAGGCTGGTGTGCACTCAAATCATTCATGACAAAGGATAGTAGCTTATTTCTGTGTTTACAAATTTTAAAATTAATAAACTTATGCCCGCTCCCTGTTCCACTCCTACCAGCTAGCTCACTGAATTTGGCCAAGTCACTTAATTCTTCTGATACTTAATTTTACCCATAAGTTTTAAAAATGAAAAGCAAAAGACAGTTCCTGGGATAGTGGCTTATCTAGCACAGTGTTTTGGAAATACAAGTATAGTAGTTGTTAATTCAGTACTCGTTAATTCATTCCAGCCAGTGGCGAGCTAGTGAGGATTGATGTAGCATTTTCTCTTGAGGGGCAGCGGCGCGACTCATTCAAGTTCTAGCATGTGTGACGAGTAGTGAACAAGCACTGAGTGCTAAAACATTTTTTCTCATCAAAATGCGATGGTTACCAGGTTTGGCCAGTTCTGAAGCTGACGAGTACCAAGGTCCTACTGAATTCTTATTGTGGAGGCTGAGAGTTAGGCATATGGAGGTGGCTTCTCCACCTAATGGATGACTTTCCATTTTCTCATCTGGAAAGTAGAAGTAATAATCCCTTGCTTGCAGGGAAGTCAGATTTATTCAGGGAATTTCAATATTCCCCAAAGTTTCTACTTATATATAAAAGGGTTCTGTGACCAAGTAGATTTAGGAAACATTGCGTTAAAAGTAAACAGACTTATTTTATGTAGAATTTTCCACAGCCTTTTTTATTATTCTTCTACACACTAGGAAATTTCTTGGAAAGGACTAGAATAAACGGCATTTTATTTAACTCGGATACCCTTAAATTTTTTTTAAGTAACAGCTAGCCATGTGGGAGCAAACTTGGGGCAGTGCTAGACAATACGTGGAAAGCGAACCTCACTCTCACCACACAGAGCAGTGAGCGAGGGTGAGCGCAGCCATGATGAGATGCCCACTGTGCCTCGGGTGCAGTGCAGTCTAACGAGCAAGAGAGGAAAAGCAGGCATCCAGCGCTGGCGCAGGAACTGTATAGATTCATAAAGGCACCAGCTAGTAAGTTTGACAGAGTTGCTCTGTCCTCATTTGAAAGAAAAATGCTCTGCTTCCTCAGATAAGTCCCCTTCCACAGCCATGTCCACGTTCTTCAAGACTTGCCTCTGGCGCCACCCCCAGCTCCTCGGTTCGACCCCTTTGACAGGTTGTCTGGTCCTCTCTCAGGTAACCTTCCCAAGTCCATGTTGTTTGTTTTGGAATCATTTGAGCCTGAGTTTGAATTCCCAAACCTGCACTTACTACCCATGCAACCCGAGACATATTATTGTGCCCCGGTTTCTCCAACTATAAGCCTTGGACCTTACCCAGCTCATAAAGATAAAAAGGATGCGGAGAGATTAAATGAGAAACCTTATGAATAACAGCAAGTTCTTCTGTAGCACTTCCTATGTACCAGGCTGGATTGTGAGAGCGCCAACATATACAAATTTGTTTTATCCTCCTCAAGTCCTGTAGGTGAGGTTCCGTTATCACCTCGTTGGAGGCACGAAGAGGTTACAAAACTCGTCCAAGTGGCCGTGTACCAGGATGGAAACTGGGGCAGGCTGCATCCCAGATCCCTGTTCTTACTACTCACCCTCCCGCCTTTCCTGTAAAGTACCTGAATAGTGCCTGGCATGTAGTAGGCCTATATTGATGAACATTTTCTTCTCGTCCACATCTATTCCCTCTGTTCAGCTGCTATCTCTTATTATCTTATAATTCAGTGTATTGTCTCTCAGGACCTTCTTGCTTAATAAGGTTTCAATTGTTTGTATGTTTAACACATAAAGACCACGTAGCACCACGTCCTGCAAGTTCATGGTTGTGTTGTAGGGCTTTGAATAGGATTGTGGTGGCGGTGGGGGCGGGGGCTGGTTTCACAGCTCTGGGGAAACTACGGGAAGCTCCCCGTGCCTGCCAGCTCTGCTCTGCAGTGAATGACACTGGGACTGACCCCTGACTATCCTGCTGTCTCTCCTGGCACACTGGAGAACCAGCTATCACTACAGGTTCGCATCTGTCAGGTTTTTATTGTGTCCTGGGAGGGCATCATCCAAGGAATTCTTGGTCTTGTCTTTTCTCAGGCCAGGTGGGAGCTGAGGAGGCATTTGCATGAGTCAGCGTGAAGGAACTCATAATGTGCCTTGATTTATTAGGTGTTTTTTCTGCCCTAAGGCATGAGAGAAAGGGCGGGGACTTGGGAGACGGTTGGCCTTGATCTTCTGAACAATGAACATACTTTATGGCTTCTGGGTTCAAAGAGTGAGTCAGGGCCTGGAATGACTGGGAACATTTGAATCTGCTCAGTGCATTTTGAGGAGCCTGGACTTTAGGCAGAGAAAGCCTTACAGAGAGAGAATTGATTGGATATCTGAAGCAGTAGGTACCTATGTAGCTGGGTCACTTTCAGCCCCTTAACTTTTTGGCTCCTTTTATTACTTGTCACTTTAAGGCAGTACAGGTGTTGACCTACTACGCAGTATAGCAACAGTAACAAATAATAGCATTTATAGTGCCAGACACAGCGCCACGCTATCTATGCACAGTGTTACCTCCTCACCCACGTCACCTACGAAAAAGCGGAAGCTCAGAAGATGAAATGATGTGCGTGAGGACACCCAACTAGAATGCGAGGGAGCCAGGGTTACAAACCCAGGGCTTTCCAATCTCAAGGCATCACACTAGAAAACACCCACCGCTCCCAGGTTATGCCCACCCCTCCTCAATTTTGTGTGACTTTCACACATACTTGGGGCAGTACTTGAAAGGAAAACATCTTTGGTTCCATCACAAATCAGGCAGTACCCTGAGGGGCCCGGCCTGGGGTTTGATGCCGGGAGCAGCCGTTCCACTCAGACCCCTGCTGTCTGCAACTTGCTTGGTGTGCACAGGCACATGGCAGGATGCCAGGGCCACTGAGGGGCCAGCTGATCTCATTGTGCAGAAAATGGAGGCCGCTTCTCAGTCATTCAAAGAGACAGACTTGTAGCCCCGGGGGCTTCAGAGAAGACTGGTTAACCCTTTAGCAGTCCTCAGATGGGCATGGGTTGGGAGGCAACACCAAGAGGTGACAGCTGTCTGTCTCTGTGAGAAATAGTGTCAAAACCATAGAATGTTAGGTCTGGAAGAAACCTTAGAAATCACCCAGGCCAGGAGTTTTCAAACTTTAATTTTGTCAAGTGAAATCCTACTTAGAGCTCAAACATCGACTTGGAGATGTAGGTGGAAGAAGAGATCTCTGTTCCACTAGCTCAGCAGCACCTCAGCACCTGCATGAGGAGTTTGGGACACACCTGTCTCAGCCAAGCCTCTTATTTGTCAGCTGAGGAGCCTGAAACCTAGAGAAGGTGATCCTACCGAGTCCACCCCCATTACCTCAGAGTTCACACCGTTTGTTCGCCTGGTGAGAAGTTGTGAACTAGTATTTTTCGGGTGATTTCTGGGTCTCCAGAGTGACGTTGGCTCTGCCTCTTCCCTCTCCCAGGTTAATTTGAGCTTCCTTACACAGCATGAAAACCCCAGACATCTCTGACTTGTTCATCCCATTGTGGCTATTGTGACTCTTTTCTGTTTTAACCAATTTCACAAGGAGTTAGCAAATTTGAGAGAGAGGACAATTAAATAGCCAGAATAGCTTAAAAGCCCTGGACTGGAAGCAAGAATAAGGGTGATTTGCAGTGCTGGGGTCAGGGCAGGGCTGTCAGAGAACGGACCCCCTCTGCTCCTCCACCTGTTTGCCCCAAGTTGACTTCAATGCGAGGGTTAACTTAGCAGGGGAAGCCTGCAGTGGCTTCAGCCCTCACGGTGTAGAGATCCCATCTCCTTTCCTGTGCTGGGTCCTCCCAAGACTTGGAGGTCTGCCCAGAGAGAGGAAAAGTAAATACATATTTGGTTGAGAAAGGGTCTGTGCCCAGGTTGCACTCCTGGTGGTTGCCTCTATATCACGTGCTGAGTAAAGATTAGGACACACCTTGCAAGGTAGAGGGGGTGACCTAGCTTTTCCCAGAAAGGCATGGGTGGGTTCTGTTGAATTAGCATATCAGGAGTTTCACTGCGGTTAATGTTTTAACCGCTGTGTCAATATACTCAATGCCATTTTGTTTGAACATTACATTTTTAAGGAGCAAGTTTGGTTATTTTTTTTTTAAATGAGGAAATGGCAGTAGGAATTACCTGGGTGCACTTTGTGCCGTACAGAAAAGTTTAAATTTTAAAAACTGAATATATTACATTTGGACCAAAGAGATGTCTAGACTTTCTACCTGAGAGCTTAACAGCCTTTCAGTTCTTAGAGTCATTTCGAGGTTTGCCTGTCACGCTCTCCTGGTGCTTCCTGTAAGGAGCAGTTTTGTTACTTGGGAGATTTACTGCTGGTGGGTTTTAGTTTTTTGTTTTTTTAATATATTTTATTGATTATGCAATTACAGTTGTCCCATTTTTTTCTCCCCTTTATTCTCCTCTGCCTTGCACCCCACCTCCCACCCACATTCCCCCTCTTTAGGTCATGTCCATCGGTCATACATACAAGTTCTTTGGCTTTTCCATTTCCTATACTATTCTTAACCTCCCCCTGTCTGTTTTGTACCTACCATCTATGCTTCTTATTCCCTGTACCTTTTCCCCCACTCTCCCCCTCCCCACTGATAACCGTCCATGTGATCTCCATTTCTGTGATTTTGTTCCTGTTCTAGTTGTTTAGTTTGTTTTTATTTTTTAGGTTCAGTTGTTGATAGTTTTGAATTTGTTGTCATTTTCCTGTTCATATTTTTTTTTAAAGATTTTATGTATTTTTTTATTTTTAGAGAGAGGGGAAGGGAAGAAGAAAGAGAGGGAGAGAAACATTAAGGTGTAGTTGCCTCTCACGCTCCCCCAACTGGGGACCTGGCTCGCAACCCAGGCATGTACCCTGACTAGGAATCGAACCAGCAACCCTTTGGTTTGCAGGCCTGCACTCAATCCACTGAGCTACACAAGCCAGGGCTACTGTTCATATTTTTGATCTTCTTTTTCTTATATAAAGCCCTTTAACATTTCATATAATAAGACCTTGGTGATAATGAACTTCTTTAACTTGACCTTATCTGGGAAGCACTTCTTTCCAGCCCCTTCTTGCCTGCAAGATCTCTTTTGAGAAATCAGCTGACAGTCTAATGAAAACTCCTTTGTAGGTAACTGTCTCCTTTTCTCTTGCTGCTTCTAAGCTGCTTCCTCTGTCTTCTCTCCTTCTCTTTAATCTTGGGTAATGTAATTATGATGTGCCTTGGTGTGTTCTTCCCTGGGTCCAACTTCTTTGGAACTGTCTGGGCTTCCTGGACTTTCTGGAAGTCTATTTCCTTTGCCAGATTGGGGAAGTTCTCCTTCATTGTGTTTTCAAATAAGTTTTAAATTTCTTGCTCTTCCTCTTCTCCTTTTGGAACCCCTATGATTCTAATGTTGGAATGTTTAAAGTTGTCCTGGAGGTTTCTAAACCTCTCCTCATTTTTCTGAATTCTTGTTTCTTCATTCTGTTCTAGTTGAATGTTTATTTCTTCCTTCTGGTCTAAATAATTGATTTGAGTCCCGGTTTCTTTCCCTTCACTGTTGGTTCCTTGTACATTTTTCTTTATTTCACTTTGCATAGCTTTCACTTTTTCCTCCATTTTGGGACCATACTCAACCATTTCTGTGAGCATCTTGATTACCAGTGTTTTGAACTCTGCATATGATAGGTTGGCTATCTCTTCATTTCGGACTTTGATCTTTCCTTTCATTTGGGCCATATTTTTTTTTGTTTTGGCACATCTGTTAGGGGCAGGGCCTTAGATATTTACCAGGGCGGGCAACCAAGGTTACTGTGTTGTGGCACTGTATGTGGGGGAGGGATCTGAGAGGGAACAATGCCACTTGCTCAGCTCTCGCCTGGCTTTCAGTCTCTTCCCCCACTACCCACAAGCAAATTGGGCCCTTCTGGTGCTGATTTCGGATGGGTGGGATTGTGTATGTTCTAGTACCTTGTGGGTCTCTCCAGCAAAGTTTCCTATGAGGCTGGGAGTTTCTCCCACTGCCAGCAACACCCACAGAATTTTACAGCCAGAGGTTTTGAGGCTTTATTTACCTATACTGGAACCCTGGGTTGGTGTTCTGTCTCACTCCCCAGTTGTTCCTCCCAGTTATCTGGTTATACACGTGCAAATATAGGACTGCTGGGTCCGCCAGCTGCTGCCTCACCCACCCAGTCCTTGCTGATGGGTTTTACTCAGAATCTGCCTTGGATCAGGTCTCATTTGGTGCCTTCACCTCCTATGTGGCTGGGAGTTAAAATCGAGAGCCAGCCTACTTGGGCTCATAGCCCGGCTCCTCTAACTCATTGTAGTGTGACCTGGGGCAGGGAACTTAATCTTCTTCCTGATTCCTAGTCTGTGAAGTGGGAATGACAGTGAGCCTGCCTCGTGAGGTTGTTGTGAGAACTTAGTGAGGTAATGCACCAGTTTGGCCCAGAGTAAGCACTCGACAGTTAGCTAGAATTGTTGTCACTGTTACACCTGCAGTGACACTGCATGGCTGGCCCTCTTACACCAGAGTCTCCCTAGTCATAGAACCTCAGAGTTCTATGAGAGGCCTTAGTGCTTCTCAAAGGCTGCCTTAGAATCCCTGAAGTTTATTTTAAAAATTTACTGTTTCCAAGCTGTACCTGTGACCCAGGAATCAGAGGGGCGCCTGGAAATCTGTCCTGTAACAAACAACGTAGGTGATGTGCAGCCCGTGATGGAAACCACCTTCTCTTTCTTGCAGCCCGTGATGGAAACCACCTTCTCTTTCTTGGGTCCCCTCTCCCACAACACTAGCAAGGGGACTCTTTTTAGGCACCTCCTTGTGTCAGGAGCTCTCTACCACCTGAGTCAGTACACCCACTCTTGGACACTTCTGGCAGCACAAAATTTAACCTAAAGAAGGAAGGTCTGCCTCTGGCTATAAGGAGGTGGAATAGAGTAGAGGAAAGAGAACAAACTTAAGTCAGGAAGAAATGGGCTTGAATTCCATTGCAGTGATTGTTAGCTTTTGGCCCTGGGCAATGATTTGCTATTTTCTTCTCCCTTTCATCCTCCAAATGACAGCCTTTCAGTATTTGAACCCTATCTTTCCAGGCTTCTCCTAGCCTCCCTATGTGATAAGACCTCATTTTCCCTTGTGACATTAGTCACAGACCCAGGCTCTGTCCCTGCCAAGACATATAATACAATACAAAGATGTGTGCAGTCCCCCACCCCCGGTGGGGTGCTGGGTCAGGGAATGCATCAGGGCTGGCCAGGGCTGGGAAAGTGAACCAGAAAGCCAAACAGTAAACCAGCAGGTGAGAGGGAAACAGACTCTGGCACCCCAAATGCCCAGTCCTCAACCCGTTGTCATCCAGCTAAGATGATCTCTGATGCTTTTGGGACTAATCCCTGGCTGTGTCCTTTTGGACCTGGGACTGGGGGTAGATGTCATCATCCTAGCCACATCCTTGAGAGTAATGAGCAAAGAACTGGATGGAGTCAGGACCAACTGTCCCTCCTGCTCATTTTGTACAGATACTAAGACCAGAACTTGCTTGAGGACAGGCGAGGAATGTGGACTTTTCCCCTCTTACCCATGCCCAGATGCTGAGCCCCCCCCCCCCCATTACCTCAGCCCATCTCAGCTCAGACTCAGGGTTGGAATCAGACCGTGACATGGTATTTTTGGTCTTGAACCAAGGACTCATCACAATCTGATTTCTGAAGGTCCTTATTACCACATGTCTCCAGAAAAATTAATCTCTCTGAGCTCCAGTTCCTTCATCTGTAAAACTGGCGGAAAAAACATCTGTAAAACTGAGATACAAGCACAGTTAGTCCTCACTTAACGTCATCGACAGGTTCTTAGAAACTGCAACTTTAACCAATTTTACTAGTCCTTTTCTAAGCCAAATGTGGAATTTGAGCTTTACAGAAGAAGGATGAAATTCTTGGAGAACATTACTTCCTTTCTTAAACTTTTATAGGTTGCAGTTCGGTGTTTCATGAAGCTCCAGTTTAGCATAGAAAGTGTGGTCTGATCAATCAGCTGTGTGAGCTTCACCTGGTAACTTACTAGAAATGCGAAACCTCGGAACCCCCTCACCTCCAACATGCTGACACTCGGTGCAGCCCAGCAATCCGTGGTTTAACAAGTACCAGGTGCTTCTTCTGGCCCCTGTTTGGGGACATTGGTCTAGGTGTCAGCAGGGCCTCCTTCCCAGCCCCCCTCCTCTTACCCCCGGAAGTTTTCAGACCCAGAGGACCAAGCCTCTGTCTCCAGTGGTGTGTTTTCAGCACTTTCACAGTTCGAAGACAACTCCTGGGAGAATGATTTATTTTCTCGTCCCAGGAGACTCATCTGTTCATGCCAACAGGAGGTAGAATCCAGACCCAAGTCTGTACTAGAGGAAAGTCAGGAAACAAACATCTGTTTTGGATGTTCGAGCCACCAGCTCAATTGGCTTTTTCCTCTTTTGAGGCTTCCTTTTTGATCTCCTGACCAATAATGGTATCTCTGATGGGAAATGATAACAGCAAATATTTATCAAGCTCTGCCTAAGTTGGTAAATACTTTTTGGGTTTTTTTTCCATTTAATCCTCATAATAACCTGATGAGGTTAGGCACTGTTAATGTCACCCGCATGCTCTGCTGGTGAAACTGAGCCTCAAAGAGGGTAATTCAGTTGCCCAGGATCACCTGGCTAGTAAGTGGCAGACAGGAGATTTGAACTTGAATCTGTCTGACAACAGATTCTATGAATCTTCAACAAACCTCCCTGCTTGGTTAAGCAGGCTAATCCTTAAACCAGGATTATGCACAAAGGAATATTGTAGGCCAGTGATCTTTAAACTTTAGCACACATCAGGATTATTTGGGGGCACCTTAAAACACAGACTGGTGGGTCCTAGTCACAAGGAGTCAGATTCAGCTCCTCTAGGTTGAGTGTGGAATTTGCGTTGCTAACAAGTTCCCAGGTATTGCTGGCACTGCTGGCCATACCTTAAGAATCCCTGCTGTAGCCCACTGTTTCCCACTAGGGCTGCAGTTTAGAATCATCTGGAGAGTTTCAGATTCAGTTGCTCTAGTGTGGGACATTGCAAATGGTTTTACATATGTAATATATGCTCCCCAGATAATTCTAATGTGCGGCCAGGGTTGAGAACCTCTGCTAAACTCAAAGGAAGTCTACTAATTGCTGTTTACAGCTTCAGTCCTTGAATCCAATGTCAGTGCTTCTCCCGCTGGGGCATTCACACGCCGGGGAGCTCTGGGTGTGCCCGGGAGGACCAACGCTGCAGGATAAAGAGAGCCCATGCATTTTGATCAAGGCTTAGGAGAATGTTCATATTCTTTATAAAACAAATAAATCTACTGTGGAGTAAACTGCAAAATGAGCATAACTATTTATGTAAACCATGGGATTCAACACACTCCTAAGAATGTAACCAAGAAAAATTGTCAGAGACTAACTTAACTGCCAAAGGTATGCTCAAGGAGAGTTAGCCAAATGTTATTTTGTCTTGATAATTTTTAAACTGTGTAATGGGTCTATGACAATTTATTGTTCAAAGAATATTTAATACTCATGATGTTATGTTAAATGCAAAAAGAAGGGTAAAAACCTGAGTGTATATATTTAAAAGCCTCACCTGAGGATATGTTTATTGATTTTAGAGAAAGAGGAAGGTGGTGGAGAAGAGAGAGAGAGAAACATTAATGGGTTGCCTCCCATACATGCCCCGACTGGCAATTGAACCTGCAGCCTCGGTATGCTCTGACTGGGAATCGAACCTGCAACCTTTTGGTGTATGGGACAATGTTCTAACCAACTGACCCACCCTACCAGGGCTGATTCTAATCTTACTTTTAAAAGACTGTATGCAACATATATGTGCAAAGTAAAAAGACTAGAAGGCAGCCTCCCCAAATATTATCAGTGGTTATTTCCTGGTGGGATTATGGGTAATAATGATATTTATACTTAGCAGCATTTTATAATTTTTTAAACATTTCTTTTATGATTAGACCAAAAGAATTTAGGCAGTCACTTACTTTCATAAATATATATTCCCAAATACCCGTATGAAATACGAACCATAGGTTTATAAGTCAGACGTTTTTTCAGATAACTAGAAAACATTTAAAAATTGCTAATTACTTTCTCAGAGTGTGTTCATTCTTTTAGGCCCAGGAAGTGTGAGAACCTCTGTAGGAACCCAGCAGAGGTGCTGCTGGGCGGGGCACCCATGTTCCACAGGTGGGTCCCTGGAGCTCCTAGAGGCCTCTCTCAGGATACCTGCCTGGGAGGGGGTGGGGCTTTTGTTCTCTTCTCCGGTGAGTACAGCTGGTCCACTGTGCTTCTGGGTGACACCACCGAGACATCAATGTAGTTAGTTCGTGTAGAATAGACTAACCGTGCCATACTGAAGGGGGTTTAGCAATGTCTGTGCATACTGTGCAAATACGCAGGTGGTAGAAAGTCAAGCTGATGTAACTTGAAGGCCCCTATGCATGTTAACAAAAAAAGTAACAGGGAGAAAACTCCTGCATTGCAAAACACGGAGTCCATCTTCCTTCATCACCCCCGGGGTCTGTCTGTCAGTGCTCCCTCTGGGGTTGCCTTCAGAAAACAAGCAAATGTAGCCTTTTGCACGTTTTGTCAAATGGAGGACTGTCCCACTACAATGCTCAGAGGAGGTGGAAGGAAGGAAGAATCTGAGAGTATTGCATATTCGGGGATAGTGTTACTAGGGTGATGGTTTTCCAACAGGTATTTTCTATGCAACCAAGCCTTACCTGGTCTTATAAATCAAAACCGCCTGCTTCCACAGCAGCTGGGACTGATGGCCTAGTCTAGAGGAGCAGGTAGCAGGTCAGTGGGCACCATTCTGGAGTGGCATGTTCTCCTTGAGGGCAGAAGCCCTGTCCCAAGGAAGGGCACCTAACCAGAGTGCCTACCATTTACTGCAATCAAATTTACAACCACATCCACCATTTTCTTTAAAGGACCCAGGCTGGCAAAATGAATGAATGAAATGAATGGGGCTGCCCAGTGAGTACCGCTTCTCCCATCTGCAGGGAGCAGGTGTCACTGAGCTGTTGCTAGGAGCGAATTTCAGTCCCGTTGTGCCAGGTCTCCGAGTTTTCCCAAGAGAAGTCAGAATTCTTGATCTCTGAATTATAGTTCCCAGTGTCTAAATGTTGGCATCATTTCAGAAGTACTGTGTAGTCCGAAGAAAACACAGCTGCTGGCAGACGTTGGCCTGCAGCCCTCACCTCTGCTTTAGAATCTGAAGTCCTAGGGAGGTAATTGCTTTAGTCACCTGTGCCTTCTCACTCCTCTTCCCACGCACCTCCACCAAATTCCAAAAGAAAACTTCCCAAACTCTCAGATCCTTCTCAAAAGTCACATTTCATCAGGAACCTTAAAATTGGCTAATGGTTTCACAGTAATTTATTTCAGTTGAGGAGTTTTAAAACTAATTACAGGCATACCTCTCTGTGTCACGTTTCGCTTTATTACACTTCATAGGTGTTGTGTTTTTTACAAACCGATGGCAACCCCTCCGCCAGCAAAAAGATTACAACTCCCCTTATTGCGATACTCGCTTTATTAGGGTGGGCTGGAACGGAACCCACAATATCTTTGAGGTAGGTCTGCGCTGAGAGGTACTTTCTTGAAGATGAGGTTAATTTTAAAAATGACTTTGAAGGAACTGTCTTGGTGTTTGAGAGGCAGAGGGTAGAAAAATGTTTGCCTTAGAAGGGGATGGATCTGGGTTAAAATTTTAGCTCACCGTCTATTGCCTAGATCACTGGGCGAGTGACCACCTCCCTTAGCTTCCCATTTCTCATCCGCAGAGCCAGAGGGGTGGGGGTGTAATGGGACCACAGGAACACACACTCATACATACACACACAGAAGACAACTCCTGGGCTTGTTTAGGAAAATGAATGATATTTTAATATCTGGTGCCATTAGGTGCTCAGGAAATGCGAAGTTTTTCTTAGGAGCCAATGTCATTGAAACTTACTTGCAAATGTTATAAAATGAGCCCTGTAATGCTTTTACACATTTAATATTAGAATTTTAAAAACCCTTTCTTTAGAAGTCTCATTGTGGTAAGCAGTGTGACAGCTGAGGTGGGAGGAAAAGGGAAAATAGAGAGAGCGAGGGGATGAACCTCAGGGATGTCTGTACCTGGGGGAGGTCCAAGGGCCAACTTTCAGTGCCGAAGTTCTCTTACATACAAGGTGATCTTATGATTTATCAGTCCAATTTAACTCCTTTGTTTATTGCTGAATCTCTCGTGTCTAGAACATTCTAAAATAAAGACATGTTTGCTAGTTATTTAAATTGCTTAATGAACAGATGAAGAGTGTATAGCAGAGTTTTATCCAGCAGGGGCAACTCCTAGCTGGACAACCAGAATGCCGGCTTCCCAGGTGTGGAGCATGTAGGACCCACAGACGTGCCCTCAGAGGAGCCCTGTGCTTGGCTCAGTACTCTGCTGTCACCATCTTGGAATTCTTAATAATGTTTGAACAGGGACTCTGCAAATTATGTAGCCAGTCCTGATCAGAGAGTTTCATCAGTAAACATAGAAATGTCAGTGCATGAACGGAAGGGTACAAACTCATGGCCCCCGGACCTGATCAAATGTTTTTGGCCCACAGAGTGGTTATTTTTAATATAAATAAACTTTTTATTTAGAATACTTTTAGATTTACCCAAAAGTTGAAAAGATAAGACACGGAGTTCCCATGTATCCCTCATCCATGCTGGATTCCCATGTTGGTAACATCTTACATTACATTCATATTCACACTTATAATACATTCGTCATAACTAAGGAATTAACATCAGCACATTACTATTAACTAATTCCACACAGTATTCAGATTTTACCAGATTTTCCCCAAGGCCCCTTTTCTGCCCCTGGATTCAATCCGGGACACCACATGACCTTTAGTTGTCATATGTCCTTAGGCTCGTCTGGGCTATGGTGTTTTCTCGTCCTCTCCTTGTTTTTGATGACTTTGACAATTTGGGGAGTACTTGTCAGATATGTTGTAGGATGTCCCTCAATTTGGGTTTATTTAATGTTTTTCTCATGGTTTGATTTGGGTTATGGATTTATGGGAAGAAGACCATGGAGGTGAAGTAACATTTTCAACACATGATATCAAAGGCAGAGCCGTGAACACGGCTCATCATCTATGTTGTTGACGTCGACCCCTGGCCGACGCAGTGCTTGCTGGTTTCCTCCCTTGGATTCTTCCTGCCGCCCCGTCCGTCTTGCACTCTTTGTTAGCGAGTCCCCTAGCATGGCCCACGCCGGGGGCGGGGAAGGAGGCCTCGTCTGCTTTCTTTCTGGCACTGCCTGGTGTTCCAGGCCATGTTGTGTATTTCCTGTCCCAGCCCTAGAAGCAGCCATTCTCCAAGGGGCCTTGATTCCCTTTACTGAAGAAGGTACTAGAAACTAAGATCTGGATGTTGCTTGTGCTCCAAAACATTGCTGCCAGGATGTTTTTCAATTGTTTTATTTTTAAAACTTTAAATTTTTCATTATACTTTTCAGACCATAAGACGCACCTAGGCTTTAAGGGAGGAAAATAGGGGAAAAAATTTTGAAGCAAAAAATGTGGTAAAATATTTAATAACATAAATAAAATAATATTTCACCAACGTGAGCCAGGTAAGCTACATTCGGCCTATAAGATGCACCCCCATTTTCCTCCCAAATTTGGGGGGAAAAGTGCATCTTTTCTGAAAAATACAGTAATTAGAAATTTGATTTTTTAATTAAAATTCAGCTGCCATCTTGTGGAGAATCGACTTTTCCTGGCTGAGTTAACTAGGCATAAAAATAAATAATGTTAATAAATAAAAAAAGTGTTTTAAAATTTTTCCTCAATATTTTTGAAGTACCGACATTTAAGTAGGAAGAGATTTGACATTAGAATCTAGACTTCTGGACCGTCTTGACAGACCAGAAGGCCCAGCAGTCCTGGACCCTCGTTCCTGCTCAGCAGCAGCCAGCAAAGGCCAAGAGGCTCTGCTCCTTCCCTGCATAACGCACTCCCCAGGCTGTCACAGTCCGCACCGTGTGACGCCCAGCTTACGTTACGGCTTCTGAATTTGCGAGTCCTGGCTCAGATCGTGTTCCAGTGTAAATTACACGCCCAGTGGTCTCCCCCACCCTTAACTGGCAGCCTCCCCTTCCACCATTTCAGTTACCTGCGGTCAACTGGAGTATGAAAATATTAAATGCAAAATCCCAGGAGTAAACATTTTGTAAGTTTTAAATAGTGTGTCATCCTGAGTAGCATGAAGAAATCTCATGTTGCCCACTCTGTCCTGACTGGGACACGAACCACCCCTTCACCCAGCAAATCCACACTCCGCATGTTCCTGGCCTGCTAGTCAGTCACCCGGTAGCCATCTGTTATCAGATCAATTGTCCCAGGCAGAGATCACATTTACATAACTATTATCATAGTATATTATTGTCATCGTTCTATTTAGTAGCTATCATTGTTAATCTCTTACTGTGCCTTATAAATTAAACTTTATTATAGATATGTATGTATAGGAAAAAACAGTATATACAGGGTTTGGTACTACTCAAGGTTTTAAGCATCCACTGGGGGATCTTGGAACGTATCTGTAGGTAAGGGGCACTACTGTACACACTTAGTCAGTGAATTTAGCTCTCCTTTGACCCAGAAGTGAGCCAGCGAGAGGATCTTAGCTCTGGAGGACTGGAGTATTAAATGCAAGTTGGGAGGACTCAGAGGTGATGAAGGACACACACATGTATGAAACCATAAAGGGTCTTTCCTGCCTGGTTAAATCGCTCTGATTTTATCTTGAAACAGTCAGAAGCTGCTTTAGAATTCTATGCGGAAAGACAAATGTCCTGGTTAGATGTGCACATGGGAAGATCCTCAGCCCGCCAGGTGGAGGTTGGAGAAATCCGAGAACAGAGGAAGGGAGCTCAGTTAAGGGGGTGGCACAGCAAACCAGAGAGGAGGTGATAGCAGCTTGAGGTAGGGAAGGGGCTGCGCGGGGTCGGAGAAAAGTTTATAGATTAGAAACTGTTCAGATAAGACTTTTTAGAAACTATTCAGACATGATTTGGTATTAATTCCCTTCAGATAATGGAAGGAATAGTCTGCTGGTAAATAAAGAAAAGTTGTGTTGGTTAAGATATTCACAATACATCATCCATGACAAGGAGGCAGAGTCATTTTCAAATTCCGATCAAAGTACCCGTCCTTCTGCTTAACTTTCCAGTACCAATAAGCTTACTAACATCATGTTCTCAGCTAGCTCTCTCTCATTTGGCTCTTACTGTCCATCCATAATGAATGAAGGAAGACCTTTCTCAGGTTTTCGTGGATCTTGATCTACCTCCACCTCCATGCGAGGACAGCAGAGGGTGAGGCAGCCATCCTGGAGGTGGGGTGCAGATAAGGAGCAAGGGCCCTGGGGAAGGAAAGGGAAGGGTGACAACAGGCACACTGTGTTTACAGTCGGTACTTTCGGTGGCTGAAACAGTGCTTCCTCTGCCAGCAAATGGCATGTCTGAAAGAATGAACAATCTGTTTAGAACACATCATCACATGCTAGTCTATTTTTCTTTCTTTTGCTCCAGCCACTGACAATAGGTCGGAGGGTAACACAGCGGGCGCTGGGGCAGGGCAGAGGGAGTTGGAGAACAGAGTGGTAGTCAGTTTATTCCTAACCATTTGCAGCTGTTGGCTTGTTTGGGGACTTTTTTTTAGGCAGAGGAACAAAGTCTTGCTACACAGGGTTGTTTTCCTTGGCATGATGAACAGACACTTTCTTGAGGAGTGCCCTGAGATAACACAAAACATCTGTTTGGAGGAATCAGCAAGAGCAGGAGGCTCCCTTAAATAAACACGTACACATTTTACAGAAGGCAGGAGAAGGTACATGGAGCAGGCCGCACAGTAAACTAAGAGGGGGGATGTGTATTTTTAAGAAACAGATCTGTGTTATTAGCTATTGTTTTTTTTTTCCTTGTGATCCAATTGCATTTTGTTTTTGCAAGTATTTTGGAAATGTTATGTTCTCAGCCACACTGCCAGAGAAGGACTGTTTTCTTTTCCCACGTGGGTGGGATGTTGTTTTTATTCATGAGCTCTTCAGAATGAGTGACTTTTATGACTTGTGGAGGGATTTTCACACGTGCACTCCTGCTGCTGGGCTCCAAAGACAAAAGGGACAGTACAAGTGATATCTGACATGAGTAACATTTTTAAGGAGACATGTGGGCATTTTTGGTTGTTGTAAACTGACTTGTCCTCAGGGGTCCCCAACGGGCTGACCAGGACCTTAGGTTTCAGCTTGTGTCATGTGGAAACTGCCTGGACAGCTCAAGGGATGTTTCTGTATATCACATTGGCTCCAAATCTACTTCCCAGAAAAGAGCTTGCCCTGTGGAGAAGGGCAGCCTCACCTGTCCTGTTTCATTTGTCCAACCCCCACCCTGGGCTTTGATGAGGAAGCACCATCTTTGGAATAATAGTAACATCACTA
Organism: Micronycteris hirsuta; assembly: GCA_004026765.1. NCBI lineage: Eukaryota > Metazoa > Chordata > Mammalia > Chiroptera > Phyllostomidae > Micronycteris > Micronycteris hirsuta. The sequence goes on along the minus strand of PVJI01001569.1, from coordinate 19,063 downwards.
CTGAAGGCCTTCTGAGTGCCTGCTGGCACTGTGCTTCCTGTTTAATCCTTACAATCTCCCCATAGCTGGGGAGTATGATCCTTGTTCCTCAGGTAAGGTAATTGAGCCTTTTGGAAGTATGTGAACATCCTCAAGGGCAAGTGGCATGGAAGTTCCACAGCTGGAATGAGAACCCAAGTGTAATTGGCTCCAGAGCCAGATGCTTAACCACTGTCCTCAACCCCATTGACACATACGTTTGGGGAAGTAACCAAACCTCCCTTTTCCACTTTCATCTTTTCTCAAGTTCTGCTTCCTCAATTCTGCCAGTGGGAGTGAGTGACGTGAGAGGAGATGGGAGAGCCCTGTCTGGTTTCCTGGCCGAACGGAAGCTACAGAGGCCCTGGAATCAGACAAACTCGAATTTAGACCCCTTTGCAACCCAAACTGACCCAGCAAATCCCGAGCCAGTAATCTCTTGGACTTTCTGAGCTTTCACTTCAGGGTAAGCAAATGGCGTAAGAGCTCGTCTCTGAACCCAGCAGTCCATAAGTATTTATTACACACACACCCTGCTCCAGGCCCCATGCTGGGCACGAAGGATCCACCTGTGCGGAGCCCCGATGCACCCCTGCCCTCCGGTGCTGTACAGTGCTGAGGGCACACCTCAGTTCCACAGAAAGTGTGAATTACCATCTGGGATCTGTGCTCAGGGAAGTTTCGGGAGCAGGTAGGAGAACCCGAGTCTGGGAATGAGGGCAGCCTCTGAGCTGAGTTCTTCAGAAAAAGGTGGCATTACCTGGGCAGACAACAAAGTGGAATATCTCCCAGCTGCTGTGGACCTGGGCTGTTTGGGGGAAGTGCTCTTGTGTCCCTGAAGACAACCTTTTAGCCTTTACTCCACACCTCCACAGCCCAGGTTCAGCCCAGCATGACCACAGACCAGTCTCATCCCCCAGCATAGGGTTTTCTCTTCAGAAGAAAAGAGAGAAAACGAGGAAAACAGAATGAGCTGCAGCGGACTTTGGCACCTTTGTCTCCAGTCTGTGGCACTCTCATCCAAAACACTTCTGCATTCTCAGAGGGGCTTTTCCCTTTGTGGCTTCTACACAGGATAACAGAAAACACAAGCCATTAGACACCTTTCTTTCAGGGATGCTCAGAATGGAACATCTGAGGGCTTTCAGGAAAGAAAGGGAGCGAAAAAGAAAGAAAGAAAACAGATTGAAGCTCAGAAATTACTGGAATTTTTATGATTTTTTTTTTGCTTGGGAGAAAGGAGATTTACTAAGCCAAAGATGAAAGGCAAATCAGCATGGGGCCCCCCAAAATAATTATATTCCATGCTCGATTTAGCTCCCACACTGATTGTGGCTTGGAGATCAGAAAGCTGTGGTTAGACACATTCATAAACTCCGCAGGGCTCTGGCAGATGCTGGTTCCCGGCTGAGCACCAACTTCTTCATGAGGAGCAGCAGGACAGGGTTGGGGCTGCCTTATCAGGCCTTCGAGAGAGACTCAGCACCCCATGGATGCACCTCCTTGATTGTCTTCACCTCAACTCGCTAGTCTGCCTCCTCCTTGGCCCGATCACCACTCAGATGGTAGTCCTGCTTGGGGTCTTGTTGTTGAGCAAATTCCTGCTGAAACCTCAGACGAGTGATTGGTTTGGCATTCTGAACTCTGCCCGGGCCTCTTGCCTTGGGTCACTGTGGAATCTGAGCTCAGCCTGGCCCTGTTTTACATTCACTTACTCATTTCAGTGCTGACCAGTTTGCAAAGACCAAGCCCCATCCCATGACCCAAGGCCATCCTTGTTGTCTGTCACCTGGCCGTCGTCACCCTTTTGTGCAACACTCATCTGAACACATTTTCTCATCCTAAGCCAACTTCCTGGAGTCCAAAATTTCCTTGCTTGAATCTGAGAGTCGTAGGATGTGGCTCAGGGTAGGATGGATGAGGGAGATGCTCAGAGATCAGTTCGTGCTTGCAAAGAGACCTTCTGATCAAAGGTGGTTTTCTATGTCATCGGTACATATCTGTCTGGGATTAGTATCGGATGGCTTGTCCAGGTTATAACAAGACTAGTCAAAGTTTAACTCCACATTCTTCAAACATGCAACCTATTAATACTGCTGGTTAATATTGTCTGGCATTAACTTTCTAATTGAGTACAAGACAAAATTAACTATTGCCATTTGAAAAACTACATTGAAAGGTGAAGAAGAGAAGATTTAATGATTAAAAAGAGAAGAGTTTCAGATTTCTTTCTTCCCACACCCTAAGCTAGATCAAAATGTTCTTACCACAGAGTTCTCCCTTCACACCAAAAGCAGTGTGCAGCCTTCCGTGCCAGGACCATACCCAGGCCCTGGCAGAAAGCTATCATTTCTGCTGTAGTCTTTTTTCCTCCCCTAAATGGGAGATGATGGATTCACATCTTAACTAAGTAAGATCACTACTCTTTTATGATTCAATTTTGATTGATGCATATGCCCTGCCTAGCCCTGTGCCAGGTGCTTTTAAAGGTAGAAAAGAAGTATAAACTGTTCCTTTGTTCAGAGAACTTGAAGTAACACAAGACATAAATGTGTGAAACTTATAGAAACTAATGCAAGGCAGAATATAATCCTGTGCTTGATTGAGTACCCACCACTCTAAGTTCTTTGCGAGTTCAGAATTGATGCGTCAATACCAAGACTACGGTCCGGAAAATAAATATGCCAGAGGAATTTAATTCCAACCTATGTTACAAAGAACATATGGTCTCCATGAGATACTAAAACTAAAAGTTCACAAAAGAGTACTTACTATCTGCAGTGCATTAGCAAAGCCTTTTATTTGTGTGTGTTTTATCAACCTCGGAGCTACAGATGACATTAACCTCCCTGTTTCTTTCGGATGGGGCAACGGGCTTAGAGGCGCTGCGCCCTTTGCCTGGGCTATACTGTTAATAGTGGGAGAGCCGGAAGTGAAGCCTGAGCTGTCTGATTACGGACTCGTGTTTTGAATCAGTAGCTATTATGGGGGAAAGGAGGTTCCAGAGTTGAAGAGGACTTTTTCCTACAAGAAGTCTCAGACCCTTTACTATGTTTAGGAATGCTGTAAACCTCTATGAAAGCAGCATTTTTGCAAATATACTTGACCTCATAACCTTCTTATTTTGGCCATGGTTCTCCTTGGATCCGTGATTTTTAAAGCATAGTTAGTGTGGAAGGTCCACAGTATCTCATGTACTTGGCAGAAGGAGGGGGCTGGAGGTGGCCCTGGCTAGGTCGGTGGTGCCGTGGGGGCCCCACCAATGGCCCCTGGCCCTCGGCCCAGACCCGGACATGGCACAGCCCCCTCAGGTTCGGGCTGCCGTTTGTAACTAGCCCAGCATCCATTTGAAATGATTTACTAGCCTTTTATTCTTGCTACTGCTAGACTATATTCAATTAAAACAAACAGACAGACATTATTTAAGCTTCTTCTATAAGCCAGGCACTAAACTAAGTGCAGGTCAAAAATGGCCATGTGAGCAGTGAGTTCCCTGCCACATGGAGCCTGTAGTACCAGGACATGGAAGGAAGAGCCTGCATTTTAGAACTTCCTTTTAGTTGTGGGGCCAGGAGCAAATTTTTTTAACTGAGCTAAGAATCAGTTACATCAAAAAAATAATAACATTGCCACCTCTCAGGGTAATTCAAGGACTAAATGACATCATACACGTACATATCAGGCCTCACTCAACGTTCACTTTTCCGTGGCTATGTCATGGAGATGAGGTACTTCTTAGTGGCACCATAAAACAGAAACCTCTCATGAATTCAGATTTTGTGATCTGGCCCCTCTGGAACCTGCCAGGGAAGGGAGTGGATTAGCACAGCTGAGTCACCCTGTCTGGCTATGATGAGGCCAGTTATACGGGGTGAGAGTTTCAGAGTCTACCAGAGGGGTGACTATCGAGTTCTCTACATCCAGGGGTGAAGTCTTCCACCTCCCACCTTCTTGAGAAGATTTATTAAAAACACACACACATACATATACACATGCATACATACACAAATCTGAATGCCTGGAAGGCAGAAGAGAGCGAGAGAAAAGAGTTAAGAAGGTATACAAACTATATAATTGGTCCCTCAACCATCAATAATATTGGATGAATTTCCCAAATGTCATGTAACTTTCTTATTCTTAACCTCATGTTCTGTGAGCTGAGATTTTATCTCTGGCTTAGCAGTGAACCTAGGCTCCCTAAGACACCCCGCCTAGGGCTTCTCAGCTTCCAGAACTGGCCCAGGGTGACTGTGGTACATGCTGAGCGTGTCCTCACTTGAGTTGTTTGCAATGTTCCCTTTTGAAGAATGAATTACAAGTTAAGGGAGGCAATGATAGAAAACTCAGGCCCAACTTAGCAGCCGGAGCAGAGGTTCTGAGCCTGAGGAGGTTCTGAACCTACCCAAGGAGTTCAGGTGGGAAATAACAAAAGTAGAATTTAGTCCCAAAGTTCCCACTAAGTGCCATGCATAGTACAGACAAGAACACTGCTGAATAAATGTTTTCTCCATAATGAAGTAGAGTACTGAAGTGATTTACCTAGACAACTAGTAAGTTGTAGAGCTAGGATTTTAATGAAGGTCTTCAGACTTCAAAACCAGCTCCTCTCAACTACTCTAAAGATGATTCCCAGCCATAGCCTAAAGGGGAGAGGCAAGAGCAAACCAAGGTCAAGGCCAAAGGCAAGGCCATATACCAGAGGTAGAATAGAGGGCAGAGCCAAGAGCTCAGAGCTTATCAAAGGTAGAGATACTAGTCTGTTTTCTCATCTGTGAGATGAGAATAGTAATAGTATTTATCTTCAAGGGTTGTTTAGGGATTCAGTCAGGTCATCCGTGTAAAGCACTTGCCACAGTCCCTAGAGCATAGTAAGTACTCAGTAAATGTTGGCTTTTACTCATTGTCTCAGATCTATGGTTTTAAGGTGTTGACAGAGGAAACACATTTCTCCTTAAGGACTGCAGATTGTATTAGCTGACCTCCATCACCTTGCTTCTGTGACTCCCCAGGATGTGGACACTTTTCACCCTTCTCTTCCTTTTCTTTTCTTAAGTTGTGTTTTCGTGCCACCAAACAGTAATCTTTAGATGCCTCATTGTGTTTAGCAGTTAAGCTATGCCTCTATCCCTGGCAGAGAGCCACACAATCCGTTCTTTTGGATTTTAGAGGCAAGCTGACTTGGTCCAAATCCCAGCCCTGCCACTAGCTAAGTGGCCTGGAGCAAGTGAACCCGTGCTTCAGAGCTTCAGTGCTGTCCATCAGTGACACGGGAGTAGGGAAGCCTACTTCACAGGCAGGCTGCGGAGGCAGCATATGTCAGCCTGCTGGCACTGTTACTGTGTGGTTGAAGAACCCCCTTCTGACGGGAACATATTTGTCTTAGAGGGGATTCTATTGCCTTTGGGGCTTGAGCTTCTTAGAAGACTCCAGACCCTCGTCCACCCTGCAGCAGGGGTTTTCACTGACCCTTCTTCGGCAGAGGAAACAGCCCATAAACTCTCCAAGGGGCTGTCCTCCACCTCCTCACCAGCTTTACTTTCCCCTCCCCCCATATCCCAGCATCTGTTGCTCAGAGAATCAGCTGCCAAGCTGTGGCCAAATCTCTCCCTGGGTTCATTTGATATGTTACTACTTTGTTTTTGAAGAAAAGCCGGTGTCAGTGCCAGTCCCTGGGGAGGCAGATTCTGCCTCTACCAACTGCCAGCCATGTACCGTCTCTCTTATCTTGCCCTGCGAGTCCCAGGTGATCCCATTACAGAGTGTCTCTTACCAGACAGCTGCCATCGGGACCCTGTGGAGGCATAGACAGCAAATTCCAGGCTTTGTGGGACCAAGGCCACGCCCTGAGCACAGCTCTGCAATTCTGTTGAACGGCCGGTGGTCATGTCTACCTTTCTTGAAAAGCTTAATTATTTTCCTTATAACAACAGCTAGATGCTATGAGCTTCCCTTGCACAGAAAAGGGGGGCCATTCCCATTTAGTGAATGCTTACTCTGTTTTAGGCACTGGAGGAGGATTTTACTTGCGTTAACACCTTCCTAGCCATGCAAGGAAGGCCTTATCATGATCGCCTTTTTACGGATGGGAAACCAAAGTTGTACAGGTACCACTTCTAATCCTCACAGCCATTGGAATTTTTATCTGCATCCTGCATATAGAAAACCTGAAGGTCAGAGAGGTTAAATACAGCTGGAAAAGGAGCAGAGTAGGGATTCAAAGTGTGTCTCACTTAGGATTCCCTAACATGTCACCACTTAAAGGACAATGTAAGTGACAAGAGCTTAGGCAGTGCTTGAGAGGGAGAAAGGAAGAGGCCTTGCGAATCTGCTGTTTGTGCTATTTGCCGCCTGCCCAAACTGGGAGTAGCAGTGGTCAGATGGGGAAAAACACAGCCCGCAGCTCCTACCGACCTCAAGGCCCTGGAGTGGTAATGAATGTAAAATGAGGTATTTATGAAGTGTGTTGCCTTTGCCCACCTCAGGAACAGTGTATCTCAGGGTCTCGGGAAAAGTTTGCATTAGAATTTGAATACTGGCAATCTACAGGAGAATCTCACCTAGAAGGATGCTTTGTTTTGATCCATGGCATTTTTAAAATTTCAGATTAATCGCTATTTTTCTTAATGCAGCAAGTCCCATAGAGCTCCAGATTCCTTAATTATCTCAAAAAATCACAATCTGTAACAGCTCCGGGCCTCCATCCACACATGGCCCCGTGGGCTGGAGCTGTGTTTGCTGCCGCAGTCTCCACCGCTCCCTAGTATGCTCTGTGATAGGGAGTGCCCTGCCCCCACCCATTTTCTTACGTTAATAAGAGGGGAATAAACTTTCTTGGGGTTTATAAAGTGGGAAAAAAATTAAAAGGCTATAAGGGAGAGTGCACATTTCTATGTAAAAATAAGTATTTCTACACATTTATTCATACCAAAATAAGACATAACCAAAGAAACAAACCAGGCCCCCTTCCCTCGTTTTGGTTGCTGTTGGCATTTGGCTTTGGCAGCATTCTAGCCCCTGTTTCTGAGGGTCCGATGCCGCTGGGCGTCTGCAGGACAGCCAGGGAGCCGGGGGCCAGGGCTGCTCCTCAGCCTCGCAGGGGGTCCCGGGGCTGCCGAAGCTTTCCCATCATGGTTTTGCTCTCTTTTTCACCTTCTCTAGGTGTTCCCTTTCCAAAGAACTTCCTTCAGATCTGCAAGAAGATCCTGTGCCGCCTTTTCCGGGTCTTTGTCCACGTCTACATCCACCACTTCGACCGGGTCATCGTGATGGGCGCCGAGGCCCACGTCAACACCTGCTACAAACACTTCTATTACTTCGTCACAGAGATGAACCTCATAGACCGCAAGGAGCTGGAGCCCTTGGTGAGTGTCACCAGGCAGTGATGGCGCCCAAGTCACCCCAGCACCCATGCGGAATGCTCACTAATGGGTAGTTGTTAGCTGGGTTTGCAGAATTAGATAGGCCTTAGAGGCCAGTTAAAGGTCAGAAGATGTCCAGATGTCCACAGCCACAAAGAAGTGTTTTAAATTTCTCTCTGAGAGGTGGCAGAATATAATGGGATTGTGGTGGTTTCAGCCAAAGGAAGTAGCTTTAATTCTCAGCTTCAAAACCAGTCGCCTAATTACTTAATGTCTTCTATGGACATCTCTGATCTCTCCTGTCATCTCCTACACTGTTATCAAAAGATGATCAGAAGCATATAGCTGGTAAATACACTTTGAGCACCTATTGTGTGGCCGCCACTGGGCAGACGCAGTCGGTAAAAGTCTCTGAGCAGCTCTGGTTCCAGCCATAGAGACGGAGGAAGCCGACCAGAGTGCAGCATCACAAGACTTTGCTTTCATACCGGATCCCCTGGGACACCATTTCAATAGAATGATTAGAACCCAGAACCTGTGATACAAAACTTTACTATTATCGTTTAGGTGGATGGGGGCTATGTTTATTTTCCTCATTCATTAGTTTTACAGCTGGACTCAGTCTGAGGGTTTGAAGTCAAGGACCCTGGAAAACCACATCCCGTTTGTGACGTGTGGTGTCTCCCGGGATGCCCCGTCAGGTCGTTCTAGTTGGCTCTGCCAAGCACTTGCTTAGCCAGTACAAGACACTGCTTTACAGTAAAATCACACTTTTTTCTTAAAACAGTAGAAGTGGCGTTTTTGCTAAATGTAACTGATGGAGCAACTACGTTTCATCCAAGTCCATCTGAGTAATGGCCGTAGTGCAGGGGCAGGCTGTCATCTTTTCTACCGTCTTCCTTTCTCTGTATGTGTGTGTTTATAAATATAGGTTTTGTTATTATTTATGTATGGTGACACCAACAGATCAAGCTATTCAAAGACTGTTTGTTATACTCACAGATTCCAAGGGAGAGGCACATTACATCATGGGCCACACAGGGGAGCAGCCGGGTTGCTCAGAGGCAGAAGGAGCAGGGAGGCATGGGCTGGAGCCTTCATTGTGGTTTTCTGGGAAGGAATGGATAAGGCAGGCAAGCCACTTTAAAATCGACTAGTTGGAATAATTTCAGTGAGCTCTGAGCCGAAGGGCTACCCTGGTTGTCTGGGACCTGGCCCTGAGGCGGTGAGGGCAGGTGAACCATAACCCTAAGTGTGAGAGGAGGTAGGGGGTGGCTGGGTTATGCGTTCTGTTGGTTTGTATTGATTGTGAGTGAGCGGCTTGAGGGTGAGTTATTTACTGTCTGGAGGAATTGGCCAGCCCTGGGACCTCCATGGTCAGCAAGACCACAGATGGTAAAGAATCCAAGCACAAAAAATAAAAGACATGTTTAATACACTGTAGTACCTGTATCTGGCAAAGAAGATGTTGGTGAATGTCATGTATCACCTTCAGAGTCCCTAGATTTGAAATCTGTGATAACGCTATGAGAGTACACGGTAAAATATATGTATTTTTTTGTGTCACTCAAGAATTCTAGAAGAAAGTAAGACTTTCTGGGTACACTTGAAGTATGTCATTGGCTAAAGAAGTGCCAATTTTCTTCATTTTTATTTACAACTGCTTCCTAGAAAGCTCTTGGAGGCAAGAACTAAGTTGGATAACTAGTGAGGAAAGAAGCTGAAAGACATTTTGAGTGAGTGTTGCTGGTTTGTCCTCTATGTAATGGCTGCCGTGGGTAGACAACCACTTGAAGAAGAAAAGGTTGTGCAAACAGCTCAAGGGAGTTAAAATGCTGGAAAGAGTGATAAAGCTAATTTTAGAAAATGTCCAGTTGATAGGGACCATGGAAATGAAGAGTAGAGAAACCACTCTGATCTCCCAGAGCTGGTTCTGTTTTTGGTGAGTTTAGTCTTGTTCTCTTTAATTGACACATTCAGATGGAGGGGAAACACCTTCCCCAAAGGTCTACCGGGAGCAAGAGGCTCTCCCAAGTGTGCATGGTTCTGGTTACACTGAGCTGAAGGAGCAGAAACCTCAGACGGATGGATCTGCACGTCGGTTTCTACTTATACAGAGACATAAAAGCCTACAATTGTAGTGCAAAGCTGAGTGTCAGTCAGCAAGTAGAGAAAGTTTTCTCTTTGCCATAACACAACGTCGTTATTTTCTAAAGAAGAGGCCACAGGGATTCTAACACCTGACTGTGCCGGGAGACCGAAGTCTCAGAGTCACAGAAAGGCCCCTCAAAACCCTATATTCTAGATAGGAGCCTCTTTGGGGCAAAAAACTATAATTGGATTAACCGAGCATTATTAACAATGAAAGTGAGCAAAAAGGGTATCAGTTTTTGCCCCCTCTCAGAGGCTTGTATTTCTTTGTCTTGTTTCAAATAGTGTCCTTCTTACCTTTATGCTTTGTTAATTATTATCACAGGGAGACTAATTTTAATGCTTTTACATATTAATGGCAAGTATTTGTAATGCTTGTCTGACATTATATATTCATTTTACACAAATTAAAACATATAAAGTAAATAAAAAAGATACTGATTATACTTACCAGTGTCCAGTGCCCACTGAGAACACTATACCTGTGGATTGTTAGTACTGAAATGAGCACTTTCACTAGTGCTCACCGGAACACCTACCTTCTAAATCCACTGTTGCATTGCACATGTTACCATCCGTCACAGCACGTCAAATCAACACATTTTCATTTTTATTTGATTTGCATATATCAAGTACCCTATATATGCAAAGTTGCTCAGATGCTCTAAGTACAGAAGAAAGATATACTTTTGAGAATTTAGAAAAGCATTCAAAAAATGTAAAACAATGACTGTCGCTCATCTTTGGCCCTTGAGGGATGACAAAGAAGTCAGGCACTTGGCTTCACATTCTAGTTGTACACTCTTTAGCCTCTACTGCAGCTACAGGGACAAAGGACAACATTTGGTCTGCCAGTTTCCCTTAGAATATCAGCATGCCCAGAGTTCCTGCACCTCCAGTGGGACATTCCTGGTGTCACGCCTTGGGATTCTACAGTTCGGAATCAGACACCCCACCGCATGTTTCTCTCTGCCCTGGTTACACCGTGGACACCCACACTCTCCTGCTCCCAGAGCCCACCCATTTGCTTTTGTCTGATGTTGCGTTGAGGGTCTAGCCCCCCAGTGAGGGTAGAGATTTAGTCTCAGACTGTGCCAGGGACAAAATTCAACTCTCTGGGTTCAGACTTCCTTTACTAACTTGCAACGTTGAGCAAGGTACTTGACTTTTCAAAGCTTCATCTTCCTTATTCATAGAATGAGTATGATTATTGAACTGTTATAAAAATTAAATGGGTTAGTCACATGGTAAGTCCTTAAGAAATGTCAGCTGTGAAGTGAGAGATAAAGAATGTAAAGTAGCGGCACATAGTAAGCAGAGGCAGCCCAGTGCTCTCTTCCTTAGGTCCCACGGCCTCTTGCCATCTTCGTCATCCCCCAGGTAGCCTGTGGCAGATAGAGTCCGTCGTATCAGTGCTTCCCTCTTTGAGGGCTGGCAGTGTACATGACATATGCTTGCATTGCCATGGGGCACAATAAATGCTAATCATAGTTTTGAATTGAGAAGAGTACTTTGTGGATGACGTACCTCCATTCAAAGGGACCCCACAGGAGATGTTGGTTCCTTGGTGCCCCCCTCATCTCAGAACATGCCTGCAGCCCTCCTCTCACCCATTGTTGGAAGTAACGCTTCGTCCTCGCAAATTAGCAGTAGAGATTAAAAGCAAAATAAGGTGCAGAGCAATAAAGTGAGCAGTGAAGAGAGCTCATCAGTCTTAGGCCTGACACAGAAAGATGGAACTCTAACTCTACTCAGTTTTCTCTTCCAGATTCCAGCTAGATCACTCAGAAATATTAGATGTTCTCACACTGCCTGTGTGTCATGGCGTGCCAGGCGTAAGGGGACCGACCCTCCAAAGTGTTAGCACTAAAAGTCTCATGTCCTGGGAAAACTCAGTCTTTGGCAAACTGAGATGAGTGGTCACTCCATCAGGCCTCTGAGTGGGAATACAAATTGGAATACAGAAGCTGGGAAGAGGTCACCCCGGCCCACACAGAGGGCTTGCCTCATGGCTCCCTTCGGGACTTGCTGGTCAGCAGCAGCCTGGGAACCCAGGGAATCACACGCCATTTCATTTGGTCTTCAACAGGGAGGCGGGGCTGGAGGACTGACGTAGACACGGCCATGACTAACGACCCATTTCTCATGCACATGCAAGTTGAACTCAAGCAAGTTCACAGTTGGAGGGAAGGAGTCCAAATGATGCTGGTAATTAGAAAATGGGCCAGGCCCTGATTGAATAAGCAGGTTGCTGTTGGCCTTGGCCGTCTGGGAGTCAGCTTACAGAATTGAGCTAATCAGAATTATTGCTGCAAGCACAGGCAGCCAACAGTGTTTTGCTGGCCTTTCACTACAAACAAAGGCAGGCTCAGAGAGGGCTGTCAGTAAGGCAGTGGCCACTGAATAAGGAGCTGATGAGGGAGGAGGAGCGATGTTGGAAAAGTGGGAGGGGTGAGGGAAGGAGTAAGACTGTAGGGTGCTTGTTCACCCTAATGCACCTGCTGACCCCTGAGTGACCTTGGCCTAAGGCCTTCACCTTCTTTCCAGGGCTTCATTTCCTTATTTCTAACAATAAAGGTGATTATACCATCACCTACCTACCTTGTAGAAGTGCTGCTGTGAAACCCGTAGGGCTGTTGGGTTTCATTCAATATCACAGGGCTGTTCTGTCACCTTATAGCAGGGTGCTTGGACCAAGTCAGTGCTTCTCAACAGGGCTCTGCACACCAGCTGCGTCAGAATCCCCTGGAGATTATTTAAAAGTGTGTATATCTGGACGTCACCACAGATACACAGAAATCAGAATTATTGGGGCTAGTGCTTGGTACCACGCACCCCTGGCCTGCATCTCAAATGTGAATGTGCCCACCTGGGCATCATGCCAAAGTGCAGGCTCCGTTTCAGTGCAGCTGGGCCTGAGATGGGACGTGAGCACATACGGTTTGCTCCCAGGTGGTATTGATGCTGCTGGTTCCCAGACCACATCCTGAAGGGCAAGACTATAGATGACGAATATGCTCATATTTGAGAATTACTACTTTTAGCACACATCATCTCTTCCCCTTTCTAGGAGTGGGAGTTGTTAGCTCATTGAGATGGGGAAATAAAGCAAAGGAGAAAAATCTAAGGATCAGTTTTGGCTAAGAGTATTCCTCAAAATGCCAGTCCTGAGTAATGCTTGGTGAAAGCAGGCTTTTTCCCTTGATCAGTTGAGTTTACAAAAGGCTACATCATCTCCACCCTGAAAGACTCAAAATGTACAATCACAGATGAAAGGCCTTGAGAAACCATTCAGTGAAGAAATTGGTTCGATTTTGTGTCGTCCACCTGAAATCGTTTTTTCTGTTGTTATCGCTCATTAACATCTTACAGAGATCACAATCCATGGACATGGTCCACAGTTTCAGCAACACTGATTGTCTTTGTGTGTGTCTCTAGAGTCGGGGTCCTGCCTCCCTGCCCCTACCCTGGCCCCCACCACAAACCCACCACAGCTACCTGGGGTGAGGAAGAGAGAAGAGGAAGAGGAAGATGGGAGCGAAGTGAAACTCATAAAGTAGGGCTTCACAGGGAAAAAGAAACCCATCCCTGCTCACTCTTACCCCTCCCACACCACTGTATGACACCTCATTACTGAGTTCTGTTCTTACCGTGTGCAGGGCACACAGGCATTTCCAAGAAATAAACACTAGCTTCATTTATTGAGTTCCAGATGTTCTATTAAGCTCTTTTCATGTATTATATCATCTTTTCCTCACACTTATTACGTTTACTTCAAACAGATGTTACTTCTCAACGTCCAAACCACATCCCTCTCCATTCCTCAAGATGCTTCTTAGACTGCCATTTGGTCACACCAAAGCTTCCCCTCCTCCCCAGTTTGCAGTCAGTGCCTCTTGGGTCATGGCTGAAGTTCATGCTCCAAATGATTTTCAGCTTTAGCACCAAAACGACTCCTTTAAAAACAGTGGACCAGCTGGATGAAAAGTTTGAATACCAAAGACTTGGGAAGCCTTGTCTCATAGAGACCCAGCACAGCCCTTCCAGGTCCAAGCACCTGCTCACCTTGTGTTCCCCTAAGAGGTGGTCTGGTCACGCCTGCACTTTCCTCGGAGAAGCTTGGGTGAGTGTGGTAGCCAAGGTCGGCCTGTAGGGTGAAGATCAGGTCAGGGCTGTGAAGGGAAGCAGAGCCTCTCACATGAGCCAGAGCTGCTCCCCAAAATAGCCAGCAATGAAGAGCCATTGTGGGGCTTTTGAAAGGACCTTTTTCTTCTGAAACATCATCTGTGCAAAGGCCTCTGGGCCGCTTCTCATCAGATGGGTTCCTTGACTTCTAGCCAGATGGCTCGGGTACGGACACAGGCCTTAAAAAGAGCGAGCTTCAGCCTGTGGGCCTGGCAGTTGGCCTTTACAATCAAGTTTTGGTGATCTTGTTACCACATCAGTCGTCTGACCCTGAGCAACTCATGTTATGTCTCTGTGCCTCGGTTTCCCCAGCTATGAAAGATCATATCCAGAGCCTCCTCCCAGCTTGTCTCACTGAGTTTATGACCTTTGACATGATGTTTCACTAGGCTCGTCTCCTTTCATTCAAGAAGACCTTCTTTCTTTGCTTAGAGAGGCCTTCATGAATTAAAGCTCGCCAGCAGAGGGGGCGTACCTGGTGCAGAGAGTAACTAGAGATTCCTTCAAAGGACTCTGACCATTTAGATGGGGTGGGGCTATGTGTGTGTCCAGCATGGCATCAGCTGGTGGCAGTTGCTCAGGGCAACCCAAACGCCCAGGGGTGAGTGGGAAAGCCTGCCAGAGACCATTTTACGAGCCTTGGCTTACGTATTGTGAAGTGTCAATGTGAAAAATAGCAAAGAAATGTGGGGATGTTTTCACGAACTGCATTGCGCTGGGTTATTGAGAACGTGACAGCGTCGGCCGCATGCTTTTGTCAGTCCTATTTACTCACCTTTTGCTAACATCATATTTGTAAAATGGTAGGTGCTTGTTTTATTTGTTTGTTTTGGTATCTTTTTGGAGGGATGGTAAGGGTGGGATGTGGTCTGGCTTTATCTCAGGGCCTAAAACACATGATTAATCAGAGCTGAAGACAATGACCATGGGGATACTGTCGGCATATAATATTGAGTAATAAAAACAGGATTTAAAACCATATTGGAAAATCACTCTCATATGTCTATTTTTTTAGTATTGTCTGTTAGTACTGTCATAGATCAGAAACAAAATCCAGCAAAAAGTGTCAGGAGTGGTTCTTTTTTAGTAGAATTATGGGGAATGCTATTTTTTACATATACTTATATAGGCTTTTCAAATTCTCTGTTACAAACATATATCTCTTTCACAATCATCATAAAAATCAAACTATGTGCTTTAAAAGGCCTTAACAACAAAGACCAACGATGCGCATGAGGAGCGGCCTGTGTGCCCAGGACCACGTGGCCGAGTGGCTCGCCCCTGTCTCTGGCCACGGCGCTGCTCCCCCTGTACAGAGCTGTGCTCACAGAGATGCTCCAAGGAGCGAGCCAGGTGCCGAGCAGACCCTTCCGTGGCTGTGGAAGGCGGATGTGGGGCGCTCCCCCCTAGAAAGTGGAGTTTTGAACCCCTATTTTAAGCGGGCAGATCTCAGTGATTCTACAGCACATGAAGAAGCCTGCAGGTCGCTCATCTGTGACGTGCCCTGCCCTGCAGGGACAGGCTTTGTTCAGGCAGCTCGCTGCAAAGGCGCCATGACCTTGACTGAGGGTGTTGCTGGGGGTTTTCCCATCCAGATTTCTCTACTTAACTGGATTTGAAGAGATTTTTGGTTTTTTATAACTTCAAGTTTTAAAAGAGAACAAAAGGGGGTTGTTGAAAAGAGATAAATTCATTCCATAGGATGGTTTATATACAGTTTATTTTACTTAAGTATAGTGTATATACAATAACTACAAATAACTTTTAGCAGAAACTATAGTGTGGGTCTAGAGTTCATTCTAACTCCTTATTACACAGATACAAGTATTAGCAAAACTCAAACCCAGGAGTGACTAAGGAATATGTCTCTGCCCTGGTCTTAATCATATTCTTGTTGTATTACTTTTCTTCTCAAAGAGGACCATTCTCTTCTCCTAGTGCCGTCCTGGTTTATACCACCCCATATCTCTGGCTTGTGATTCCTTTGCATAGGGATTGATATTCTAATCACAATGAATTCTCAGTGTTTAGCTGCCTGGTTTAAATTTTAAAATACAGAGCTCATCTGTGACATGCCCAGCCCTGCAGGGACAGGCTCTGTTCAGGCACCTCACTGCAAAGGCGCCATGAGTTAAAGTTAAAATACAGAAAATTATTAATATATTCCCATAGCTCCTGTTATTTCTTTTCTACTCTGCTGTTGCACACCTCCATCTATTCTTACGTGTCAGATGATGCTTCAGTTCTGCAGGAATGCACGCTAAGAATGGCAGGCTTACAAGTCACACGCCGCCTCTCTCTTTCCCTTTGCTGAGTGGGAATGGTTTATAGGCTGCCCGTAGTTTTGACGGGCAGAGTCATTTCTAGATCATTCAGTAACATACATTGCTTGCTGACCATGTGCTGAAAATCAGGTTCTTACTTCCAAGGAATACAATGGAAGTTTTCCTCCTATACCTGTCTTTACTGCAGCATCTCCCAAAGTATTTTTCCCAGAATCTCCTAGTTCTGAGGGATATCGAAGGATTATGTGAAAAGGGCTTCCGTGGCAAATACCTGTGGAACACAGTGAGTTGGTAACTGTATTCCAGCTTCTTTAATGCCCTGTAGGCACCCTAACCCTCCATGCAAGGCTTGTAGATGTACTCGCTCAGAAAATCCTTGCTCTCCAGAGCATTTTCTACATCTAAGGCTTTGGGAACTACTGACCACACCATCTTATACAATCTACCTTCTGTATTATAAAGTTGGTCCTCTTGTGGCTGCCGAAGTTCTTCTAAGTATTTATTGAAAACCTACTCTATGTCAGATATTGTGCTGAGTGCCAGAGTGACAGTCAAGTAAGATCTACCTCCGTTTTTTAAGAAGCTCAGTTTTAAAAGAATCATACCCTTCGACCCATCACTTAGAGCTGCACTGTCCGATACAGTAGCCACTAGCCACTTCTGACTACTTAAACTCAAATTAATTAAAATTAAATAAAAAATTAGTTTCTCAGTTTACCTAGCCGCATTTCAAGTATCCAAAAGCCACATGTCTAGGGGCTGTTGTACTGGATAGACAGTGAACATTTCCATCATCATGGAACAATCTCTTGGACAGCACTGAATTAAAGGCTCCATCTGCAAGATTTACTTCCTAAAATACCCTACTAATATCTTCTTCCACCGGGCATGGCTGCCAGATGTGTTCAAAACCGTCCCCATGTTGTCTCAATGAGGCATTGCCATTGAGTTCTTTAAGCTCCTAGGATGATCTATGTCTCTTTGCTGGCCACTTCTCTCCCAGTTCAGAGATGAAGAACAGACTCAAAACCATCTATCTGTCCAATGTTTCCCCCTAGGTCTCCTGTCAGAATCCCCATTTCAGGGAGGAGATCAACACCTCAGGCATGCTGTTGGCTCTGGGGCACCACATCCTAATCACACTTTACTGTCTCTGCAGTGTTGGGAACTGCCGCAGAATGTCAATCACAGCAGGAATTAATTCATCTTCGTGAACATTTACATGAAAATATGAATAGTCAGTATGGCTTGGTGCCCATATATAAATAAGCTTGCCAAATCTTGGCTGCAATGTGTGGTCTCAATTAGTTCAAATTTCCCAGACAGATAAAAGTAGATTCTTTGGCTCCAAAAGATGTCAAGTGAGTATTAATGTGAGTATTGAGTGTGGGAAGGTTTTACTTCTCTCCACGCCCACCTGCCCACCATGATAAAAGATGAGGATAAGGTTACAGGTGGTCCCTAATCTAGGGACTTGTGTGATCACTTATGTGGTCTTAAGAATATCTCTCCCATGGAATAATTTTATACATAAAGATCAGTTATACAAGCCACCAACAAAGGCAGTTCAGCCATTGTACTAGAACTTTGTATTAATTAATACTAGTTTAAGATGTTAGTGCTAATAGATTCCTATTACATCATGTCTGAGTATAACTGGACCAATAAATACAAATAAATGCCTACAGGTAGATCTGGATGAAGAAAGAGAAATTTACTCCCAAGGGAACTCCACAGAGTTCCTTGAATGGGCCATGTCATCTCACGTCCAGGCCATGGGATGTGCCAGTCCCTTCGCCTTCGTGTCCTGTCTGAGTCCTGTTGTCCTGAAAGTCTCAGCTGAATCACCCCTTCTGCAAAGAGGACCTTATTCTGCACCGTGTCAGCTTTCTGCTGATGGCTCCCGGAGTCCCCAGATCCCAAAGAAGACAGCTAAGATGGAAGCCACAGTGTCTTTAGGGAAGGATGTCAGAAATGGTGAACCACCATTCCCTCCATTTTCTGTTCATCAGACATGAGTCACTAAATCCATTCCACGCTTAAGGGGAGTGACATTAAGCTCTGCCTCTTGAAGAGAAGAAAATCAAAGAATTTTTGGACATGTTTTTAAACCACCACACAGACCAAAAGTGCATAAAAATATTTAACTGGTAATGTTTTGTTAGCAGCAGAACAACAGCACCAGGTGTTAGACCTCGGTCCAGCAACCTCAGGTCTTGAGTTCTAGCTAAGAGAAGAATTCAGAGGCAGAACTCAAATGATAAGGGAGAGTTTATTTAGAAAGTCACAGAGATAGAAGTAAGCCACAGAAGAAATGAGCTCAGGAAACAAGTTACAGAAAGGCTTGGAGTGGGGGGGAGGTGGTAGAGGGATTGAGCAAAAGAGGAAAAAAAAATCATGGACAGAGACAACAGTGTGGTGATTGCTGGTGGGGGTTGGGGGAAGTGGAGGAGGTTTTGTGGGGCTTAAATGGTGATGGACGGACACCTGACTTGGGGTGGTGAACACACAATACAGTGTACAGATGATATGTTGTAGAACTGTGCACCTGAAACATCTATTATTTTGTTAACCAGTGTCTCCCCAATAAATTTTTAAAAAAGGATTAAACAAAAGGAAGACCCTTGGAGCTTAGGGGAGAGAGGGTTGGGGGAGAGAGAGAGAGATGCTCCCTGAGAGACAAAAGAGGAAAGAAAAGTTCAGGTGTGTACCCTACACTGGTTCCTGTACCCTGAGGGCTTTTATCTGAAGGTCTCAGAGGAGGATCCCAACAGAATATTCATTAGCTTTCCAGGTGTGTCTCCTCAGAGTCATAGTCTCCACTGATTGGCCGATGCCAGGGCAGGGGGTCATTAGTCGATGCAGCTGGTCCTATGGCAGCCATGATGTCATTCGGTCTGGCTTTGCTGCTTCTCTGGGCCTGGAGCTGAAACACACCCAAGGCCTAGATGTCATCTCCAGAGGTTAATGCTTCGGGGAGTGGTTGTGCAAGGGCTTGTAAGTTTCCTGTTGCAGGCACTCGGGGCTCTCTGCCCTGGTGACCTCTGCACCTGGCCCACCATTTCC
>PVJI01001568.1:137686-175357 GCA_004026765.1 Micronycteris hirsuta | reverse complement strand
AACTAAAAATGGAACTGCCTTTTGATCCAGTAATTCCACTGCTGGGATTATATCCTAAGAAACCTGAAACACCAATCCAAAAGAACCTATGCACCCCAATGTTCACAGCAGCACAATTTACAATAGCCAAGTGCTGGAAGCAACCTAAGTGCCCATCAGTAAATGAATGGATCAAAAAACTACGGTATGGGGGACTTCCGCCAAGATGGCGGCGTAGGTGGACGCACTGCGCTGCTGCTCACAACCAGAGAGTTTAAACAACGAACTCAATAGCGAAAAATAAACAACCAGAACGGACAGAATTGAACTGAAGGGAAGTCCAACACCCAGGAAGTTGGGGAGGACGTACATCCAGGCCGGTAAGCGGGGCAGAATGGAGTGGAGGAGCGGAGTGAGAGGCAGTTTGCCCAGAGGGACTCACCCCGCGAGTGCCTAACCAAAGCACGACCCCGAGCAACAGATAAACCCCGCAGGCCAGCGGCGTAACCGGAGAGGCCAGTGGGAACCAGCAGGGCCAAGACTGGCGGAAAAGGCAGTGGGGAACTGGGGAGCAGAGGGTGATAGGGAGTGGCAGTGAACAGCAGATGCCATTGCTCCCTCCCAGGCCCCACCCCCAGAGGAAACATCACAAAAATGCGAGCCAGGTTGCCAGGCACCGACAAACACCTAAGACTCCGACAGGTGCGCCAAGATGAAAAAGAATGAAAATGGCCAAAACGAAAGATCAGAACAAATTACAACTAACAGACGAAGAGATAGCCAAATTAACAGATGCCCAGTTTAAAACACTGGTAATCAGGATGCTCACAAAACTGGAAGAAAGGTGGGTGCAAATAATTGAACAAATGAAGAATATGATAAAGATAATGGAGGAAGATTTACAGAGAACCAATAGGGAAAAAAGGAAGCTGGGACTCAAACCAATGGGGTGGACCAGAAGGAAGAAACAAGAATTCAAAAAAATGAGGAGGGTCTCAGGAACCTCAGAGACATTTGTAAATGACCCAACATCCGGATCATAGGGCTGCTAGAAGGACCAGAGGAACACCAAGAAATTGAATGTATTTTTGAACAGATAATGAATGAGAACTTCCCAAATCTGGCAAAGGAAATAGGCTTCCTGGAAGTCCAAGAAGCTCAGAGAACCCCAAAGAAGCGGGACCCAAAGAGGGACACACCAAGGCACATCATAATAACATTACCCAAGATCAAGAATAAGGAAAGAATCTTACAAGCAGCAAGAGAAAAGGAGACAGTTACCTACAAAGGAATTCCCATAAGACTGTCAGCGGATTACTCTAAGGAGACCTTCCAAGAAAGAAGGGGCTGGAGAGAAATATTTCAAATCATGAAAAGCAAGGACCTACAACCAAGAATAATCTATCCAGCAAAACTGTCATTTAGAATGGGAGGGCAGATAAAGTGCTTCTCAGATAAGGTCAAGTTCAAGGAGTACATCATCATGCAGCCTTTACTATATGAAATGTTAAGGGGTTTTATATAAGGACTAATGAGAGAAGGCGCCGAGGCCAGATCAGCTACCGGGGAACTCAGATCAGCCACAGCCAAGACGCTTGTGAGGTAAGCAAGCAAAATACAACCCGAGAAACAAATTATAACCAGAGACATTGAAATTTAGAACAATCTGGCAGTAACCAGAGGGGAGGGGGAAGGGGATAATGGGGACAAGGGTATTCAGGAACTGCTATAAAGGACACATGGACAAAACCAAGGGGGAGGGTGGAAGCAAGGGAGGGAGGTGGGTTTGCTTGGGGTTAGGGGTGGGGGGTAAATGCAGACAACTGTAAGTGAACAACAATAAAATAATAAAATATATATATATATATATATATTCTATAAAAAAAAAAAGATGTTCCAAGAGAGGAAGAAGGGTTGGGGGGAGAAATAAAGGGTAAAAGGGGTCAAATATATGGTGACAGAGGAGACTAGACTTTGGGTGGTGAGCACATACTACAGTATACAGATGTATTATACATTTATACACCTGAAATTTATATAATGTTACTAACCAATTCTACCTCAATAAATTTAATTTCAAAAGAAAACAAACAAACAAACTATGGTACACAGGAACCACTATAGAGGACACATGGACAGAACCAAGGGGGGGGTGGGAGGCAGGGAAGGGAGGTGGGATTGGAGGGGGAGGGGGAGGGGAGGGGAGAGGATGCAGACAACCGTAATTGAACAACAATAAAGTAAAAAAAAACTATGGTACATTTACACAATGGAATACTATGCAGCAGAAAGAAAGAAGGAGCTCCTACCCTTTGCAACAGCATGGATGGAACTGGAGTACATTATGCTAAGTGAAATAAGCCAGGTGGTGAGGGACAAACACCATATGATCTCACCTTTAACTAGAACCTAATCAACAAAACAAATAAGAAAGCAAAATATAACTAGAGACATTGAAATTAAGAACAATCTGACAGTAACCAGAGGGGAGGTGGGAGGGGATAATAGGGAGCAAAGGGGGAAGAGTTTTCAGGAAAAACTATAAAGGGCACATGGACAAAACTAAGGGGGGTGGAAGCAGGAGAAGGAAATGGGGATGGCTGGGGTGGGGGGGAGTAAATGCAGACAACTGTATTTGAAGAACAATAAAATAATTTTAAAAAAGAGTGTGGGTTTTAGAGGCTCTATGGCTTAATTTTGTAACCTTGGACATGTTACTTAACTCTGACTTGATTTTCTCATCAGTAAAATGGGGATAAGGATATCTACTCTACAGGCTCATTGCAAGATTTAAATAGAGAGCAGGCTGACAGCTTGGGGCAGGGGGTAGGGGTAGTGATTAGAGGGATAGAGCAAAAAAGGAAATGGGCTCATGCACGTGGACAACAGTGTGGTGATTGGGGGGGTGTGGATGTACACGAGGGTATAAGGGGGATAAATGGTAAAGGAAAAAATACAATAAAAAAGAAAAAAATAAACGAGCTATGAATGAATGTAGAATGTTTGCACAGTTCCTGACACATAGTAGGTGATCAATAAAGGCAGCAGGCAGGAGAGCCTAACAATAGAAAATGCACCTCTCTGTAAGCTCTTTCCTGCTCTGGAAGACCTCCTCTGTCTGCCTCCATCCCCGAAGACAGCAGAAGGATCAGCTTTTAGGAAAGTCACTTCCAACGAGAGTTAAGAGTTAAATTTGCTCAAAAGCTAGCAAGCAAGCACACACTAAAGCCCCAAGGCCCTCGAAAGTGAAAGGTTAAAAATAGAAAACTAAGAAGAAGTATGGCCTAAACTTACATTCAGAGAATTTTACATTTAAGGACCTCTCGGTACATGAAATAAATATTCCTGTGGCTGAATAATGGCTCCCCAAGATATCCATGTTCTAATTCCTGGAACCTGTGAATGTGAACTTGTATGTTCATTAGGACTTTGCAGGTGTGATTAAGTTAAGGATCTTGAGATTATTCTGGATTACCTGGATGGGTCCTAAATATAAGCATCCTTGTTATAGGGAAGCACTGGGGGATTTGACTACAAAAGACCAGAAGGCCACTGAGGATGGTGGAGGACATTGGAGTGATGTGGGCACAAGCCAAGGAATGCCATCAGCCACATTCTGGAAGAGGCGAAAAGCAGCCTGGAGCTTCCTGAAGGAATCAGCCCGGCCAACACCTTGGTTTTAGCCCTGTAAAGCTCATTTTGGAATTTTGACCTCTAGAACTGTAAGAAAATAAATTTATGTTTTCTTAAGTCACTAAATTTGTGGTAATTTGCTATAACAGTGATAGGAACTAATACAATTCCTATAGACTCTATTCGCCATTGGAATGAGTGAGTTTAGTGAAAATAGTAAGATAAAAAAGACTAGTTGTAAGCAGGGAGAGTGAAAGGGTCGTAGTTGTTAGAGGCAGCAGAGCTGGTCTGAATCCTGGTCTCTCCACTTTCTAGCTGTGTGACCTCAGGCCTGTCAGTCAGCTTTTCTGAGCCTCACTTTCTTCCTGTCTAAACTGGGACTAAACATAACTCATGGGGTTGTGGTGAAGGTTAAATGTTGAACATCTTACTAACCATAAAACTATGTGAACTATTCTCATTATTATTATGACTGTTTAAAAAAACAAATTGAGAATTTTAATCAAGATTCCACCTCTTAAGAAGATGGCCTAATAAAGCATAAAATGTAAAGGAGATTTCATGAATGCTGGATTTGGGCATGCTGACTCAACATTTTGGGGCATGCTGCTGAAAAATCTTGGTTCTTAGACCTCTGTCTAGTTCCCATTGAACTTCACTAAACTGTCCCCAAGGCTCACCTTCAATTCCTTCCATTTACAACCCAGGCTGAGTGTGAAATGTTGTTGTCACTTGGGCTTCTCTCTGATGAGATATTTTATTTTCCTGAAGAAGACAATATCAGTAATCCAATCATCTCTAACTATTGGGCAGTTCTCCTGCACTTGAAGATTCCTGAATATAAACCATGAAATAATCCATGTTTGTAGCTATAACAATAAAGGTGGCTATGATTTTTCAAATGGAAGACTGTTCACATGTCTCCAGTCTATCTTCATTGGCACAGCACCATCTCCGAAAGCAAAAGGGACAAAATAAGTAGCTTAGAAGTTTGAAGCTGGAGCCTATTAACATTTGTTTTTTTAAATTTAATTGAACGTTTCTTTACTCAGGCAGTAAGGAAAGAATTGCCATTTTGATTGAAACTAGGTATAAGTATTTTTTTCCATTTTTAAATCATTTTTGTTTATGTTTATGTTAAATCACCCCAGTGATTAGATTTTACATAACTTACTAAGTGGTCATCCCAATAAATCTCATATCCATCTGACACCATACACAGTTATTAGAATATTGTTCACTATATTCCCTATGCTGACTTTACATCCCCATGACACTTCTGTAACAACCAATTTGTACTTACCATTCCCTTCACCTTTTTCAACCATCCACCCAACTTCCTTCCCACCGGCAACCATCAAAATGATCTCCATATCTATAAGCCTGTTTATCTTTTGCTTGTTTGTTTATTTTCTTTTTTAGATTAAATTGATAAATATGTATTTATTGCCATTTTATTGTTCATAGTTTTTATTTATTCTCCTTCTTTTCTTTTCTTTCTTCTTTGCCTTTCCCTCCTCCTCCTCCTCCTCCTTCTTCTTCGAGAAGACTCTTTAACATTTCATATAATATTGGTTTGGTGGCGATGAATTCCTTTAGCTTTTTCTTGTTTGGGAAGCTCTTTATCTGTCCTTCAATTCTAAATGATAGCTTTGCTGGGTAGAGTAATCATGGGTGTAGGACCTTGCTTTTCATCACTTTGAATATTTCTTGCCACTCCCTTCTGGCATGCAAAGTTTCTTTTGAGAAATCAGCTGGTAGTCTAATGGGAGCTCCCTTTTAGGTAACTAATTGCTCTTCTCTTACTGCTTTTAAGATTCTCTCTTTGTCTTTAACCTTTTCCATTTTAATTATGATGTCTTGGCATGGGCCTCTTTGGGTTCATCTTGTTGGGATTCTCTGCACTTCCTGTACTTGGACTTGTTTATCTGTTTCCTTCACCAAGTTAGGGAAGCTTTCCATCATCATTTTTTAGATAGATTTTGAATTTCTTGCTTATCTCTTCTCCTTCTGGAACCCCTGTGATGTGAATGCTGGTATGCTTGAAGTTGTCTCAGAGGCTCCTTACACTATCCTCATTTTTTTTGGATTTTTTTTTCCTTTTTGCTGTTCTGATTGGGTGCTTTGTGCTTCCTTATATTCCAAAGCACTGACTTGATTCCTGGCTTCATCTACTCTACTCTTTATTCCCTGTAAATTATTCTTCATCAGTTAGTGTATTCTTCATTTCTGACTGGTCCTTTTTTATGATGTTGAGGTTCTTGCTAAGTTCACTGAGCATCCTTATAACCAGTGTTTTGCACTCTGCATCTAGTAGATTGTCTCCATTTTGTTTAGTTCTTTTTTGGAGTTTTGTTTTGTTCTTTCACTTGGGAGATGTTTCATTGTCTCCTCATTTTGGTAGGCTTCTTGTATTTGTTTCTATGTCATAGGTAGAGCTGCTATGTCTCCCAGGCTTGGTAGAGTGGCCTAATGTAAGGTTGTATATGGTCTAATGGCACAGCCTCCCCAATCACCAAAGCTGGGCACTAGAGGTGCCTTCCCTCTGTGGGATGAGTAATCCTGCTCTTGTAGTTGAGCCTTGATTGCTGTTAGCACATCAGTGGGAGGGATTTACCTCCAGGCTGATCAGCTGCAAGTACTGGCTGTGACCACCAACCTCTGACCTCTGTGGAGGATCAGCTGTCCACCCCACCAAGCAGGACTTACTTCAGTAGGGTTCTGGTGCCTGCTGAGTCTTCTCCTTGAGGGTGTTGCTTCTAGAAGTGGTTGGGTGGTGATGCTTCAATGTGGTCTGAAGCTGTCTAGTGAGTGTATTGGCTTTGTAGCCCCCCAAGGGGTGTAGACAAAGGTCAGTTGCCACCTGTGCTCTGCCTGGGGCCACCTAACATAAGCTACAAAGTGATCTGCAGATGGTTGTTACTTGTACTGGGTTTGGAGGTGCTCAGGCCAGGTGAAGCTGTGAACCAAGGCCAACTGCCACTAATGCCAAGCCTGGGGCCACTTAGCGAGAGGTACAGGGCATTCTGAGGCCAGATGCTACTTGTTTGAAAGATGTTAGGAAAGTCTGAAGCATGAGCCAGGACAGGCCATTTCTATGGAAAAGCCACTGAAAATAGGTTGGGTGCACCCAAAAGTTGGGTGGGGCAGAGCCTCAGGGAATCACTAGAGCGGTGAGAGCAGTGATAGCCAAGTTGATGGAATCTCAGATATGGTGCCTGCCTGATATTTCTGTGGCATGAGGGCTCAGAAAAGGAACAATGCCTATGCCAGCACTTCTGTCTGGGAGAAAACTGCCCCTTACCTCTCATCTTGATGCCAGCCAATTCAGTTCCTCCCCATATGTCTCTGGTGCCTTTTAAGCTGCTGCTCCAGTGCTGGCACTCAGAAAGCATGAATCTGAGTCCACATGCAGGCCCTTTAAGAGGAATTGCCTGGGACTCTAGAAGCCCTCCGTGTCCCTCAGCCTCAACCTCACTGGTTTTACAGCCAGAAGTTACAGGGACTTCTCTTCCTGGCACTGAAACCTTGGGCTGGAGGGCCTGGTGTGGGTCTGGGACCCCTTGCTCCTCAGGGGAGCACTTAGCAGCCAAGATATCCCTCCTGACTTTTATTCCACATCTGGTTTCTTCTTTAATTCCCTAGTCGTAGGACTTCCACTCAGCCAGATTTCAGCAGTTCTGAGTGATAGTTGTTCTCTAGTTTAGTTGTATTTTGTTTTTTTTTAATAATGAAAGATGTTCTTTTTTTTTTTAAAGATTTTATTTATTTATTTTTAGAGAGAGGAGAAGGGAGGGAGACAGAGAGGGAGAGAAACAGCAATGTATGGCTGCCTCTCACATGGCCCTCACAGGGGACCTAGCCCGCAACCCAGGCATGTGCCCTGACCGGGAATCGAACCGGGACCATCTGGTTCCCAGCCCACGCTCAATCCACTGAGCTATACCAGCCAGGCTAGTTTTGGTTTTTTAAAAATCATTTTTACAATGGATAAATGTGTTCACTGTAGAACACCTAGGAAATAGAGATAGGCCAAAAAGAACACTATAAAAACAATCTGTACACCACCCACAGATAACCACTGTAGCTCTTTACATTTTAAGCCATAAAACAGACACTTCAGTGTGCCTAAGTGTGATATTTATGGAGTCACCAGTGCAACTTAATTCTGATGATGATAGGAGCCTGGATGCTTTAGTCCTTTGTGTGGCTGGGCCCTGCTGCAAGTACGCAGGCCTGGCCTAGAAAAGGTCACACCCCGAAGTTGGAGAAATTGTGGGAATGCCTTACCACTTCCATCTTCCATCCTCTGCACTCTGGAGAGGCCACCCCCAAACCTGCCTTTGTATTCAGTTCCTGACTCCAATTTTTCTCTCCCACTCCCCCCTTCAAACCTTCATGGGAATCTTTTTACAGTGTACATTTGACCAGGTCATACCATTTTTTGAAATTCTTCCTTTGGCTTTAGGGATAAAGTCCAAATTTTTTAGCATGGAACACAACAGTTTCACTCTTTGGCCCCCCTATCCCCAAGTCTCACATCTGCCTCCACTTACATGTACTCTATCTAGCTACCACCATCCTCAACTTCCTCTTCATCACCAAACCAGCTACCAAGTAGTGGGTGTGGTCTATGTGGTAGGTACCTATAGTCTTATAAGGGGGAATTTGTGTGAGAGGAAATTCCTCAGGGAAACCAAACAATTCATTCCTTTCACACAGTTAACAAGCAGAGGAGCCTGAATCTGAGCCCAAGGTCCTGTGATGTCAAAGCACAATCACTAGGGTGCCTGCCTTCCTATTGAATGGTTTGCCATGGGGTTTTTTTGAGCCAGATATGCTTTCTTTACACCTCTATACCTTTGCATAAACTGCCATCTCCCTGAGGTACCTTTTAACCCTTTCTCACCTAGATAATGCCCCCTGGTCCTTCAGAACACAGTGCTAGCTTCCAGTTTAGTGTAGTGCCCCTTCCCTGTGCTTCCAAGGTATCCTATGTTGACCCAAGTCGTGACCGGCCCTTACCCCCTTACATATCAAGTATCTCCTCCCTCCCCCTCCCCACTGTGAGTCCCTCAAGGGGGCAACTGTGTCATATTCATTTCTATATCCCTCCTCCCCACTGTCTAGCATATGATTTGGCACAAGGGAGACAATAAATGTTTGTTTAATAAATGAATGAACAAGCAGCATTTCCTAGAGCCTTCAAATAGGCTTCAACTCATCAAAACTTGATTAGCTTATAATGTTCCAGCCAGAAGTGGCTTAGACAAATAAGGAACATGAAACTCAGGAAGAATTCTTTTTCACCAGATTCCTTGCCAGGCTGGAGCCAGATGAAAGAGCCCATCATTTGTAAGTAACTACTGATCTTCAGTGGTGCAGGAGGGAGCAAGACTCCCTCGTCTTATTATTATTATTTTTCCAATCTTCAACTCTTATTATTGGTATTGGCTATTTTGTGATCCAGATAAGATCCAGTGGCAGGTGAAGGGTAGTAGAATATGCTACCCCAGCATATGCAAATGAGGACTCAGTGACCAGAAGGTTGGGAGGTGGCAGAGACCAGGACAGAGGCTAGCTTGGTTGGGTGTGAGGAGCCTCAAAGGAGCATAGTTCCTTCCATGAGATGAAGTGTGAGGGGGTGATGGAGATGAAGTGGAGCCTCATCCCTTCTCTTGCATTGAGTCATGTTGAATCTGGGGAAACAAATGATTTTCACTTGAGAGATTGGGGGCATACAGACCGGATTTTTGATGCGAAGGAGATGGAGACAAAGCTGTGTGATAGGGTTGGGGATGTAAAGAAGCTTTGGAAGAGACATGAGAACCATCTAGACATTTCTCCCTGCCAAAAATGTCAATGAGTCCACCCAGAGTGGATATGCAGAATTCCCCCGGTGTGGCTGTCCTGCTCCATTTACTGTATATCATTTATCACACTGGATTATAATTTTAAAAATGTGTCTATGTCCTAAGTCCAATTCCAGTTGTAGTGGAAATAACCTAGGCCTTGAAAT
Organism: Micronycteris hirsuta; assembly: GCA_004026765.1. Classification (NCBI taxonomy): domain Eukaryota; kingdom Metazoa; phylum Chordata; class Mammalia; order Chiroptera; family Phyllostomidae; genus Micronycteris; species Micronycteris hirsuta. The sequence goes on along the minus strand of PVJI01001568.1, from coordinate 165,726 downwards.
AAGATAAATTAAGTTTAGATTCTCATTTTTTTTTACTAGCTAAGAGGCCACAGGCAAGTCATTTCACCTGTCTGAACTTCAGTTTCTTCATGCTTAAAATGGGTACAGTAATGCTATCTACCATATGGGTTGCAGTGAAGAATAAATGAGATATTTTTGGAAGCTCCCACTATATTGTCTGAGATATAGTAGATTCTCAATAAGCCTTGACCTTCCCTCCTTGACTAACTTATCTTTGTTTCTCCATGGTCTGACATCATCTATAGTTTCATGAAGGTGCATAAAATATGTTGGTTGAATGAATAAGTTGGTTGAAGGAATGAATGGGTAAGTGGGTAAATGAATTAATTAATGGATGCTAATTTTCAGAGAGATATACTGTTGAGGAAACCCAAGGCACTCTGGCGTGATTGACAGCACTTCCTTTGCAATTCTTTTAAGCATTTAGCCCAGGCCAGGTCCTCTGTCTTATTTCAAGGTCAGGGCCATTCTTCTGTCCTGACCTTGGCATAATAAGGCATGGAAAGCTTGCAGCTTTTTTCTATTTTAATCCTACCATCCATTTAATGGGCTATATTTTCTCTGGAAACAGGGGGGTGAAATCACCAAGATAATGGGTAATAACATTAACTACTGGCATTACCCAGATATTATTCAATTAAGGTAATAACTCCTAATGCAGGATGAATTGCTTTTTATCTTAAGAATCCAATTCAGCCATCAGCTCACCATCATATTCAAATGGCAGAAATTACCTTTAAGTCATAGATTTGTAATGTGATGTTGGAATGGATTTCTAATTATATTTTATGGTGATGTATTATAGATGTTTTTAAGGTTGGAGTGTATATAGCTTATATGTTTTCATTTTCTATCACCAGGCAATTTGAAATCCCTTTCGAATACATAATGCACAAAAATTAGAAAATTTTGGAATAAAATTACTTCAAAGGAGTGCTTAAAACAACCTAACAATTCACCGTAGTAAAAATAAAAAAAAAATGAGACTAACATTGTCATTTAACTTTAACACTGGCCCTCAGAAGACAGAGATAGGGAAGATAAATCATAACCCCAGTCGAATAAAAGAACTTTGTCATCCAGGATGTTGGCTGGACCAGTATATTCCTTTCCTTTCCTGATCCAAGACCTTGATTTTGGTGGTATGAGCAGAGGGGGTCAACCAGAGGAACTGAGACATGCTCAACAGTGAGAAATAGGAGAGTCAAGTGGATGTTATAAACACCCGTGAGTGCCGTGCAGCACAGCCTACACGTGTAGGAACGTCTTTTGGAGAAGCCATAACCTGAACCGAATATTGCCTGGGAAGCCCAGAGTCGAAGCGAAGGGGTGTAGCTGAGTGCTTTTAATGAACGCATTCGTGGAGGTGTCAAATGAACTTACCTCCATTATGGCGATAGACCTGCCTTATAGGTCAAAACACCCTGCCTGCTGGCCGTGGTAGCCTCTCTCTTAGACTGCACAGAAAACCTGCTTCACAAACTCCTCTCTTTGCCCACGCTCTTTCTAGAGGCCACGCAGACCGCTCCCTTCTATCTGCATCTCCTTTCTTCATCTAGGCTACAATCTGATATGGATAGGTGGCAGTTCGAGAATAAATTTTTTACTTTAGAGGATACACCAAATTTGGATGATTGGAATTTGACCATCACCCACTTGTCACCGGATTGCAGGGTCACTTCCGTGTATGGTTTCATTCGGACCATCTTCACTGTTTGTTCCTCCTTCAACTCTTACGGGGTGCCCGATCTCCTCATTACAGGGGCCCCTCACCATGGCCTCGTACTGACTACATTTGCTTTTAGAGATAGAGAGGCTAAAACTAGAATACATTTTCCCTTACAGTCTGAATTTAATCGTCAAAATTTTCTAGCGAAGGATGATTTTCCTGCTGCTTTTCAATAAAGTTAAATGTGACCGCTGCAGGTAGGAACATTGCAATGAGAAAGATATAGGAAAGTTCCATAAATTAACGCATGGAAGGAGAAATCTATATTTATTCCGGTTCTTTTAAGTGAGCTAGATGAATGGCTTCCAGCCTAGGTGGCAGTGGGTGGGGGACAGGCTGCGGAGCAGGACGGCTCTCTGCACCCATTCAGCATGAAAAGACCTGACAGGCAGGAACAATTCAGGGAAAGCCCAAAGTAGGGCCAGATTCTTTCTCAGCTAAGTCGCACTCGGTTCCTACCTGTCCCCCTGAGTGCTTTGTTCATTATCCACGGCCCAGAGCGAAATTCAGTCCTCCACTCTTCAGAATTCATGAGACAGAAAAGTTATTCTATCCAAATTGTCAACAGACAAAGCTCATTTCAACCTCGCCTGTAACTGGGAAAACAATTTATGGCAGAGAAAAGAAATGGATATTTTCAGTTTGCTTTTCTAGGCTGTTTGTTCCTAATGTGGTTCCGACCTGCCCTGAGACCGTCACACAGCTTTCCTTGTGGCACCGAACCCAGCAGATGGATGGAGGAGGCGCGACTCAGGTAACATTTCACAGGTCCCTAGGCAACCCTGTTGCCTACTTGTCAGCAGGGCCAGAGATATATTGGCTGCGAGGGCACGCCTACCACCTGAATGTCCCTGGAACAAATGCCCCTCTGATTTGGGGCTGACACTTCATTCATTCACCACCCATTTATTAGGTGTCTACTAGGTGTACCAGGCACTGGGGACACAGAGATGATTAAGACACAGTTCCTGCCCTCAAGGAGCTCGTATTTTATCAGGGGGACGGATGGAACACATCATGACAAGTTGGGGAGATAGTGGCCCCAGGTGCTGAGGCTGCACGAAGGCGGAGCTACTCGCGCTTTCTGGAGCTGCGGAGTTCTCCGCAGGCGTTTCACAGCATTTGACGTAGACGGAGTGCAGACCCTCTGCCGGAGGAGGAGATGGCCTGGGAGGGAGGAGGAGGTGAGATATTTGGATTTTCCCAAGTCTCCTACCTTCCATCTCCTTGTAAGAAGTGGCTCTGGGAACAAGAAACATCACAGGTGTGACCAAGTCAGTAAGACTCTGGGGTTATCATCAAAGAAAATAGAAGAGGGCATGTCTGTATTCTTCTTTTTCAGCACAAATGATCAGCTGTAGTGTAATGTGGATGTGAGAATCATATCTTCCATTTCTTAAACACCTAGGCTGGTGGTTTGCGAACTTGAGTATGCATCAGAATCACCAGGAGGGCTGGTTAAAGAGGTTGCAGGGCCCCCCCGCCCCCGGAGTTTCTGACTCAGTGAGTCTGAAGTAGGGCCCGAGGAGAATTTTTATTTTTAATAAGTTCCCAGGGGACAACCACTGACCTAGACAGTATCTGTCACCTAGTAAGGGATCAATACATGATAGTTATTAATAGCATTAGGCACTATGCTTAGTGCTTTACATAAACTAGCTAATTTAACCCTCACCATAGCATGCTATAACAGGAATTATCATTATCCTCCTTATTTTATACATGAGAAAGTGGAGACTCAATGAGCTCAATATTTCCCCTGGGTCACAGAGCTAATAAGTAGTAGAGATAGGATATTGAAACCTAAGTCTTCTGAGTAGAAAATTCATGTTTTTTTCTGTCACCCTTTTCTGCCTATTCAGTAAAATATGTGTTTTTTCTTTCCTCTTCTTCTTCTTCTTTTTAATACAGAAGCTAAAGAGATTTAACTATAAATAAATGGAGTCTAGAGTCATAATACCCTTATTTCATTTCAAATATGTCCCCAAATATATTAAAATTATCCCTTAAGAGCTGGTGGAAAGACCATTTCCTTCTTGAAAATAGTTGTGAAAATATATGAGAGCAAGAGCTGGCTGTGCCCTGAGCCCAAGGAGCCTTCTAAGCCAATAGTCATCAATCCCTCCCCCCTTCTTCTTAACTAATGAAACACATTTTGTTAAGCAAAAGTATAGTCAGAACCTCAATATATAAAATTATATAAAGCAGAGAGGAATAGAGCTGCTTCTATACTTATGAAACAAATGTTGGTGCTAGCTAAAATGACTGAACTGATCCACACTGGTGCAGCTCAGTTGGTTGGGTGTGGTCCTGCAAAGTGAGAAGCTGCTGGTTTGATTCCTGGTCAGGGCACATGCCTGAGTTTTGGGTGCGGTTCCTGGTTTGGGTTCAAGAGGCAACTGATTGATGCTTCTCTCTCACATTGATGTTTCTCTTCCTCTCTTTCTCCCTCCTTTTCCCTCTCTCTAAAATAAAAAAAAATCTTAAAAATAAAATAAAATGACTGAACTGTGAGCATTTATGGGCAGAAATTGAGACCTCTTCCCAAGGGAACATCAACTCTCCCCATGAGAGCATCGGCTCTGATGCAAGCAAGAGAACCTTCTGATCTGCCTTGCAGCTGGATGCAAAAGTGGGTCAGTGAGTTTCTCAGAACCAGAAGAAGGCAGAAGAAATCTCAGTGAACACCCATGATGCATGCCACCTTCTCCCGGAAGGGCTTCGTCAACACCCTGTTGAGGTAGGGTCGGTTGGTTAGATCCAGCTAATGCTGCTGTTAGGCCTTACTCATATGAGTGGTTTTTAACACAGATTAGATCTAGATTATAATTATGGGTGACAAGCCATTTACTGAACTTTTTAGCTTATTTTTTTATCAACTAATTCTTAGATAGTCTTCGTGAAGGTTGAAGTAAGATACCACATCAAAGACTTCTAAGGAGAAGGACCCCACTAAGCAAAACCAACTTCTAGTTATCATTACTATTTAATGAGAGGTTCAAGAAAGCAACCACTCCTAATAGAGGGTTATCTGCACATTATTTGCTTCTGTTTGGGTGAGTAGACCAATACTTACAGGTGTGTTCAGAATGCCCTATGATTCACTATCCAGCCTTGGGTGTGAAGACCATCTGCCTTTACACAGCTGATTCATAAACCACTCCCAGACGAATTCGTTATTTAGAGTTGAAGCTTATCTGCCACCACCTATTTCTTTTGGGGCTGTCAAGAGAGACCAAGAAGTAATTATCTCCCAATACCCATTCTCCCCATTTTCCTTTTGGTAATAACTTGCAGTCAAGTGTGGCCATGGAATCATTATTTAGCCAATGTAATACAAACAGAAAGTATGTGTATAACTTTTGATCACCTTGTACAAGGAAGCTATTTGCCCTCTGTTTCCATTTCCTCCTTTGCACTATTTGGGAAGGAGAAGCAACCAGAGCACCTGTCTTGGACACAGATATGGAAGCCATGTACAGAGCTGGCGGAAACAGACCATCAGCCTTGTGATGCTCACCTTTGCAGTGTTATATGTGACGGAAATAAACTTCTGTCTGATTTAAATCGCCAAGTATTTGGTTTCTTTATTGCATCAGCTTAGTTTATAACTTATGCATGGATCAAAGATGACCATAAATCCTGACATTTCTCCCATTAAGAGATGGGTGTCTATGTCCCTTCCCCTTGAATGTGACTTTTTTGTGGCTGCTTTGGCCAGTTTCTGGGCCCAGGCCTTAAGAAACTGGCAGTGTTCACTTTCTGTCTTTAGGGACACTCTCTTTGGGAGCCCTGAGCTGTCACGTAAGAAGTCTGACTCTCCTGAGAACCCTGTGCTAAAGAGGCTCTGTGTGGACACTCCAGTTGACAGTTTCAGCCTTCCACACACCCCTCTAGGGCTCCAGCTATATGAATAATGCCATCTTTGACCGATTAGACCATCCCATTTGTCAGCTGAATACCAGGAGTAACCTGGTCAATAGTACTCCGAGCAGGAGAAATCACCCAGGCTGTCCCATGGGGAGGCAAAGTGTAGAACTACTGTACTGATCTTGTGGCCGTAAACTGAGCCATAGATGACACATTAAAAATGGCAGAATGGAAAGACAGAAGTGGCTTAGTCCCTGATGACATCAATGAGCCACCGTCCTAACCTTGGAACCAGCTATTTACCAACTTCTCATTTAGTGAGATAGAAAAGTCCGTATTGTTTAAGCCACTCTTGATTAAGTTTTCTGTTACTTGTGGCTGGCTGCATTCTAACAAACATTTCCCCCCACATCCTATCTCTCAAGTGGAATTTGCTAAAGGGGCCAGAGGATTTGGCTGGGCTTGAAATCAGACTCTAGCTTCTTTAACACATTTACTACTTGGGAATGGCTGATTTGCCCTGAGGCAGCCCTCCGAGGTTCTCCTAGGACTTGATGCATAACATCCAGTTATTCCAGCCGGGTGGTGGACAACACAGGTGGAATTCATTGCACACCCTCTCATCTGCTTTCCCTTTACCTCTCTTCACCCTCCTAGAGTCAGGGGTTGGAGGAGAACCTGGATTACCTCCATGACTCCTGGATGGATAATGAAGGGAATTCTTCCAACAGCTCCCTCAATACAAAGTATGTCTGGCTGAGGATGAAGATTCTATGGGCAGAGGACTGGATCTGAGAGTTTCTCCCCTGAAACAATGTGGAAGAAAGGGCTTAAACTCAAGGAAGGGAGCTGAACCAAAAACCATGCAGAAAAAACAGGGTCTAAGAAGCCAAACTTTGGAGGTCACCAAACTGAGGAGGGCCAGAGCCACATGGGAATGGGTTTTGGAGCTGGACAAATGTAGTGAGGGATAGGAAATCAAATGCATGTGATTTGGGAACACGTTTGTGTGCTTGTGTGCACACATGGGGCTGGCGGACTAGCCCAGAATAGCTGCACATGCTGGTTGATATCTGGGGCATAGTGCATGGGTGTTTTGGCTGGCTCACCTAGAAGAATCTGAGGGAACACATGCTCAGGAAACCTATTTATGTTCTAAGATGCAGCCTAAATGCAAGTTGCTTATGAAGTCCTTGCTCATCCATCCAATTGATCTGTGGATAAATCAATTGACCCGTAGACCCAATTGATCTACAGGGTGTGGCTTATGACCTAGTTATAGATTTATTTCAATTTCTCATGTTTTATAGCCAGCAATTGTTTAGCCATTTCCCAACTGGATTAAAGGGTCTTTGAGGGTAGGGACTATTTCCTAACTCTTCCCTTATAGCACAAACCACAGAGCTTTTAGATAGAAAGAGCTCAATAAAGACCTTTTGATTAATTACTATGTCTACCTTCTGGCTTATTTTTCTGTTGACATTTAGAAACAGATTAGACATATTTTTAATAGTGCATTTTTTTCTACATGACAGAATAAACATAGAAATCCATCATCAAGTAGGCAAAATAAATCTTACACAGAATAGTTAAACATATGTAAGAGAAAAAGGGTAATAGGGAAACAAGAGAAGGATTCGGAGGCTGACTATTTCTCTCTGTCTTAGCCCAGCTCCAGGCAAATGAACGCCCTCTGAAAACTTCATCAGCTTTTTTCTACACAGAGCGCTTTCTGACCATTGCTCTACAGTGCCTCTCCTATTTGGACACAGAGTTTCATTTATTAAGGAAACATAATTGGGCTCCATTTCAAAAGGATGAACAAAGCCCATTTTGTTGTCCCATTCAAAAGCTGGGTTTAGTCTGGGTCAAGCTTTTCTTTCAAAAATAGGACCAAAATAAGAGTGTCACTACCATTATAACTTAATATTGCTTTAGGCAAATTGCAAAAGATATAAAGAACAATAACTGTTGGAAAAGAAATAAAAATATATACAAAGACTTTTATTTGAAACTAAATCAACAAGTTTTGGTATTCAAATTTTGGTATTTGAAAATTTGGTATTCAAATTAAAAACTTTGTAGCATCACTGTACATAATATGTTACTATGTACAAGATACACAGTATTGCCATACACAAGCAGTACACAGCTAGAATGCATATATTTACAACATAAAACTGTAAGATGCATGCAAATGCAATGACTTGAGAAGTTACGTGTAAAGACTTAATTCATTTTAAATAAAAATCTCTTTTCTTAGAATTTGACAACATGATTCTAACATTGATTAGGCAAGCAAAATACTAAGTGCATACAAGGATATTTTGAAAAGAAGACCTCTGGTAGATAAGACTAGAACTGTAAATTTTATCCATATTATGAAGCATGAGCAATTAAAATAGTATAGTACTGGTGCAAACAGACAGGAGAAGAGAATTAGAAGCACTGTAACAAACCTATTTACATATGATAATCTGATGTATAATGAAGTATGATAAACAATGGGACAAAGGAGAAGTTATTATATAAACAATGATACCAATTTAAATATCATTTATAACTAAACATGTGCCACATATACTCAAATGAATTAAACGGTTAAATGTATATATCTATGAAACAACCAAAAAATAGAAAACCAAGACTGCATCAGATCTTGGGGCCTGTAAACAATAAACTTGAAGAACTTTTAAAGGCTTGTAGTGGTAGAAGAAATAATAATAGAAGAGATAAAAAGATTCAACTGGATAATTAATACCATATATTTATTAAAGATTCTATTTATTTATTTTTAGAGAGGTGGGGGGGAGGGAGAAAGAGAGGGAGAGAAATATCGATGTGCGAGAGAATCATCAATCTGTTGCCTCTCAGACACGCCCTGATGGGAAAGAACCCGCAACTAAGGCATGTGCCCTGATAAGGAATCGAACCAGCGACTCTTCACTCTGCAGTACGATGCCCAACCAACTGAGCCTCACTGGTCACGATGACACTTAACATATTTTAACAATAAAAATATAAGAAAGGAAAAAGGGACTATTGAGAAAATATTTGCTTCAAAATAGTACAATCAACATCATCTACAGAACTTGTTAAAATCAAGAACATGTTTACATCTAGAAAAAGTCAGATGTATGAAGATATTCAACACAGCATTATTTCTAAGAGCATAAAATAAAAAGTTTTTTTCCTTTTTAAAAACTGAATTTATTGGAGTGACACAGGTTAATAAAATTATATAGGTTTCAGTGGGACACTTCTGTAATCCATCATGTGTACACTGTGTATTCGCTGTCCCAAGTCAAGTCCCCTCCCATTGCCACTCAGCTGCCCCTGATTCTCTTCTCCCTCCCTCCACCCGTCGTTCCCTCTGGTCATCACCATACTGTTCTCTGTGTCTGCGAGTCATTCTTTCTGAGTCCTTTCACCTTTTTAACCCAGCCTCCCAAAGTGCCCCCCACCAACAGCTGTCAGTCTGTTCTCTGTATCTATAAATCTGTTTCTATTTTGTTTGTTAGTTTATTTTGTTCATTAGATTCCACATATAAGTGAAATCACATAGTACTTGTCTTTCTCTGACTGGCTTATTTCACTCAGGATAAAGAAAAACAAAGTTGGAGGAACCACGCTTCCTGATATCAAAGTATACTACAAGGCCACAGTAATCAAAACAGCATGGTACTGACATAAAAACATATAGATCAATGAAACAGAATAGAGAGCCCAGAAATAAATCCAAGCCTTTATGGTCAATTAATATTTGACAAAGGAGGCAAGAACATACAATTAGGTAAAGATAGTTTATTCAATAAACGGTGATGGGAAAATTGGACAGATACATGCAAAAAAATGAAACTATATCGTCTTCTTACATCATATGCAAGAATAAACTCAAAATGAATTAAAGATGTAAATGTTAGACTGAAAACAATAAAAATCCTAGAGGAAAACATAGGCAGTAAAACCTTGGACATTTCTCAAGAAATATTTTTTTCTGATATATCTCCTTAGGCAAGGAAAACAAAAGAAAAAATAAACAAATGGGACTACATCAAACTAAAAAGTTTTTGCACAGCAAAAGAAATCATCAACAAAATTAAAAGACAACCCACCGAAGGAAAACGTATTTGCCAATGATACATCTAGAAAGGAACTGATATCCAAAATTTATGAAGAACTTATCAAATTCAACACCAAGCCCTCCCCCCAAATAATCCAATTAAAAAATGGGCAAATGGCTCTAGTTGGATAGCTCAGTTGGTTATAGTGTTGTCCTGATACAGTGATGCCAAAGTTGTGGGTCTGTTCTCTGGTTAGGGCATATGCAAGAATCAACCAGTGAAGAAATAAGTGGAGCGACAAATCGATGTTCTCTCTCTCCTCCTCTCCCTCTGTCTCTCTCTCTCTCCCCGTCCCTTCCTCTCTCTTTCTCAAATGAATTAAAAAAAAAAATAGGCAAAAGACCTGAATAGACACTTCTCCAAAGAGGACACAAAGTATGGCCAATAGACATATGAAAAGATGCTCAATGTCACTAATCATCAGAGAAATGCAAATTAGAACCACAATGAGAGCTCACCTCAAACCTGTCAGAATAACTATCATCAATAAATCAACAAACAACAAGTGCTGGCCAGAATGTGGAGAAAAGAGACTTCTTGTGCACTGTTGGTGGGAATGCAGACCGGTGCAGCCACTATGGAAAACAGTATGAGGTTTCCTCAAAAAGATTAAAAATGGAACTGCCTTATGACCCAGCAATTCCGCTTCTGGGAATATATCCAAAGAAACCCAAACACTAATTTGAAAGAATATAAGCACCCCTTATGTTCATTGCAGCATTATTTACAATAGCCAAGATTTGGAAGCAGCTCAAGTGACCTGCAGAGTCAAAAGTTGTTTTAATGGTAATGGAAGACTTAATAAATTAGAGCCAACCAATTAAAAAATTCGTCACTTAAAAAGTCACCATGAAAGATGTGTCTCACGTAATGGAAAAATGTTTATGATGCGGTGCTAAGTGAAGAAAGAAAACATAAAACGGTATGTGCCACATGACAACTCTGTGCTCTGGCCCCAGACAGCAGTTCATAAAAATGAAAACAGCTGTTAGAGAGCTGGGTTTGCAGTGAATTTTGAGTTGTAAACTCATATGATATCAGGGATCAGGCAGGTGAGGATGGATAGAAAAAAAAGCGGTGAGGCAGATGATGAGCTGGAGAGTCAGGCTGAGCCAAAGTCATTCAAGTAAAAACATTAAAACACAAAACACTCAAACCCTTAAAGTTTGTGGAACCTTCCTTGATTGGAGCAAAGGGTGAGAGGCCAGAGCTACACCCCTCAGGTCAGATCTCCATGGAGACCTGACTCTTACCGGTGCCTGCGGAACACCTGAAGCCCCGAGGAGCAGTTTAAAAGCCACGGCAGCAGGTAGCTGCACAAGTATTTTAAGTAGAGAAGTGATTTGGTCAGGCTAGCAGGGCCAAACTATGCCAATTGAAGAGACTCTTCCTGTCCATGACTTTCAGTGTGTGACCTCTGTACCGTATTTCTTTTAATGTTGTTATAATCATTGCTTTTATAAAAATGAAATTCAGATCCAAACAGAACTAGTTAAAAGAATTTATGCTCTTTATTAACGCAGAGCTGCTTGAGTTGATTAGGAGTCTGTGGCTGTGTCTTTGAATTCCTTCTGAATCAAGCTGTTTGGGAAAATGCCAACTTGCTATCTGGTGGTGAATTAAACAGCTACACGTTCATCCATCAAATATTTATTGAGCACCCACCGCATGCCCAGGCCCTGGAGGAAGACGGAGAAGGAGAGAAATAAGACTTGGACCCCGTCTTCTATGAGTGTGCCGACTGGCTTAAGGCACAGACACATGTAGCAATCCCACGCACACCAACACACGCCCAAGTGCTATGGGAGTAGGAAAATTACTGCAAATGCTCGAAGAGGAGCACCCAAAAGGCAAAATGTGAACCACATCTCAAAAAAGAATACCAGTCTACCTCGTAGGGAAGGAGGGAGAACATCCAGGCAGTGGGAAGAGAAGGAAGACCTGACGCGCGAGGGAAACCGAAGCCGTTGGGCAGAAGGGGACTGCAGGGGTGTGCTGGGGCTGTCTGAGAGGCAGATAGGGGAGCGAACAGGCAGGACTTGTCTAGGCTTTATCCTTCAGGCAGGTCATTTTCAAACTTTGTTTCTGAGTCACAAAACTCTTTGTGGATAATCCTACTTGGCAGTCCAACTTGCAGAACAGACAGAAGCAGAATGTCTCTGAGTGGAGCAGAGGGGTTGAGGCTGAGAGTCGCTCCCTCCCCCTCAGACCCCACAGAAGCCTTCGCTGAGGCCCCGCAGACCATTTTTTTGGTATTCATTGTTATTATATACTTTATTCAAACCAAACTACAATAACACAAAGAAAAGACTGAAGTGGCAGCTTCCCGGAATCTTTGTGGGTTACAGATGCAAACTGGCTGGAGACCAGTCCTCGGACCCACACATCAGTAAAGGACAGACGAGTCAGTTGCATGAATACAGACAACATAAGACAAAAGATAATTCACAGCTTTTTGGTTTGGGTTTTTATTTTAAACATATGCAAGTCACAACTTTACATTTTAAATTAAATACTCCACATATTTTGTGAGACCTCAAGATATTCTGCATTTAAAGCACCCCCAATGTCTTATTTTTCCACTCCCCCTTCTTCCTGCTCATATAACATAAAAAACATTGTGTTAATCTGATTTTTGGAAGAATCTTTTTGTATGTTATGTGTTGTATGTTTGTTTGCTATCTCACTGAAACATTTCGTGTTGCAGACCAAAGCCTACTTATTTCAGGAGGGCGGGACCATTGCATTCTCAGCCCTTGTCACAAAGTATGTGGAGTAGTAACTTAAAATGTAAAGTTGTAAACGCCCCCCACCCCCAACAACCCGCCGAACAATTTTAAATCTACAGTTGTGCATAATAGAAGCCACATGAGGATTTTCGACAGGGAATGAGTCAATCAGATTTATAGGAGTCAAACCACGTGAAATTTAAAAGATTGCTTTTATACTGAAGATAGGCCCTTGGCAGTAATAGCAAAACACCCTGGATTTCTGATTTCATTTTCTTTGTACCTGAGCTGCTAAGCGTTATGGATTTTCGACTTCCCTGCTCCCACTGCTGGAATGATTGTTCCAATTTTTGAAAAGTGGAGAGAAAATGTCTTCTACCTTAATGTCTCCCCTGATGCTAGGGAACCAACACTAATGTGCCGATGGACAGTGCTCAGTCAATCCTTTCTTTTAGTGCCTAAAACTCTCCAGGCTGAGGTCACATACCCTGCAAATACCTATTCATAGGCTCCAGCCAACAAGGAACTGAATGTCATCTTCCCCAGTCCTCTCTGAGGTGTGAATCTCTTCCTTGAGCCAGTGAATGCTACTCTAAGTACCTAGGTGTGTGGCACTGACTGGGCGGCTCACTTGGTTGGGGCATCGTCCTGTACATCAAAAGGTTGCAGGTTTGATTCCTGGTCAGGGCACATATCTAAGTAATGGGAGCTCTGCTCAGGGCCGTGTGGGAGGCAAACAACTGATGTTTCTCCTTCACAGCAGTGTTTTTTTTTCTCTCTCTCCCTACCCTTCCTCTCTAAAATCAATAAACATGTCCTTGGGTGAGAATAAAAAAAAATACCTGGGCGTGTGTTGGCCAGGAGCATGTAGACACTTAGGAATTTACAAATTTGTTTTCTCTAAAAGCTCAAATTCTCCATCTGCCACCTCCATTCTGGGCGACTGTGTGTGATTGGGCATCTGGTACAATGCTTGTTGGAATGGACGTCTTGATGTATGAATATCATCTCTTAAGGACATTTACATGGCACATTTCTCTTTCAGGGGATAAAGTATGAAGCTGTATTTCAATAAAGCAGGTGCTGCTTCCTCTTGCCAAAGCCTGCCTTGGATGTTTAAAGCAGCCCACCTAACAACGAGACCCAGTAAGTGGCAGCAGCAATGTCTGCATGTGGGGCTGATTGAGCCAAAACAACTATCTTGTTGGAGAGGTGATTAGGTGATATTAAGTGTCAAGATCTCAATGAATTACTCTCACAGGTTTCATAAAAGAGAAACATGATCTTGTTTCTACTGCTGCTGCATCAAACAAAAACATTTTTTGTCTGCTCCTTTGCAAGAAGTGTAACTATTGGCTTTTGAGTTTGCAATACATTCTAAGGATGAATTAGAGGAGAGATCAACCTCCTAAATCAGGAGTTCTTGTGCCCTGGCAGAGTGGATGAGATTTTCTGGGCCTCGAGGGCGGCCTTTCATTTGTTTCTTGTCACCTGGCATTTATCTTTTTGGCGTGGTGAAGGGTAAATCGGGGTTGATTACAGAAAGGCACTATTAGCATGGACGCCACAGAAACTAACAGCACCAGAGCTTCCAGAGGAATCTGTAAAGAGCAGTGCCAACATCTCTGCTTGACTCTGCCGGGTGTAATCAGTGATATACAGGAGCCCACAGCGAGATGGCCTTAAAACTTGGATTAAAGGAAAGAGTACCCCCTGAGAGTTGAATGAGTCAAATAATCGATGGTATTAGCCACCTGCAGAAATCGTGGTAAAAGATGGGATGTGTCCTTAAGTGTTGTGCAGGGAGAATGGGATCGAGCATGATTGAAAGTGAAAGAAACTGAAGGCTAGTCAGTGAATTAGGCTCAAAGGAAGCATAGGTTAACCGAGGAAACTTGGAAAACAGAACCTGGGAGGGAGACTTTGGTCGACTGTAACCCAGTGTGGGCAAGCAAGCACAGGGTCTTGGAGGCATGAGAATCCCCCCACCCCCATCGGAGGGTGTTGTCCCCTTGCCCACCTTCCTTCCTTATGTGCATTCAATGCATAGTCATTGAGCATTACTCTGGGCCATACGGTGTCCTAGGCATGGGTGGGGGGATGCAGTGAATGAGACAGAAAGGTCCTTGTGTTCATGGAAGCTTCGGGATGCTAAGAAAATAAAGGTGCAAGATCACTTCAGAAAGCAAGAAGCACTATGAAGAAAATATTAGATGACTGGGGGAAGGGAGAGAAGGTCTTTCCGCAGAAAGGAAGTGAGACAAATAGCTTTCCAAGTCTCACCCTGGTCTGGATGACAGAGCCTTAGGGAGTTCCTCCTTCTGTTTGCTGGGATCCCTGCTGATCACAGAGGCTGCTGGGGAGATACCCAGATCCTGAGTAAAGGATGCTCTAGAGAGCAGATGAAAGTGCTCTGCTCCGTAGCCAGGGATTTAGCCCTCTAAAAGTCCGTTACCTGGGGGTAAACGGATAGTCAGCCCTGGTGTAGGCATGAGGCTTTGCTCAGGTTGGGTAGCCTGACTTGGGCTGCCTAACTCAGCGAGCACTCAGTCAGTACCACTTACAGTAACTCTTGTTGTTGAGGCTGTGAGATCCCTGCAACACACGGGTGAATGTCTCCTCAATGACTGGCATTTGCAAGGCGATGTCTTGGACTCATGCTTGGTTCTTGCAGTGTCCAATTAGAACTCTCAATTTAGGGTATTAATCTATATTAGAATCTCATCTTGCTAGAACAGTCATATTAAAGGGATATACATTTCATTTAAACTAGGATTTCTTTTCAAATAAGTCAATACAATGAAGAATTTATCAATTCTATAGGTGAAGGAATAATCTTGTAGCTTAATTGTAAGAAAATGGGCTAAACATATTAGAGAAAGATGGTTACTCCATCATCTCATTACCTCTCTTAAGTTCTCAGTGAATTTTTTGTTTCTCATTTATTAGAATCCATTACTTAATAGTTACCTGCTAATGGAGCCATGACTTAAGATTGGATATATTAGATTTTGTCCTTATAATAATAATAATTTATTGGCACATGTGTATGTACTCAATTGTATGTATTTTCCCATTTAAATTTCAAATGAATGCTATGGAGTTGGTAGTTTTATTATCCCCACTTTATGGACAAGGAAATTGACACTTAGAGATGGGAGGTAACTTGCCAAAGCCACACAGATGTGAGTGGCCAAGAGGTATTCAAACACAGGTCTGTTTCACTTCAGAGCCTGATCTCTCAGCCATCATCCTATACCAGGGATGTCAAACTCATGTTCACTGGGAGCCACATCAGCCTCACAGTTGTCTTCAAAGGGCCAAGTGTAATTTTAGGACTGTATAAATCTAACTACCCTTAACAGTTAAGCGAGAGCTTGGTGCTGCTGCCGGGTAGAAACAAGGTGCTGGGCTGGAGAAAACAAGGTGGAGGGCAGGATTGGGCCTTGTGTTTGCCACCCGTGATGGAGACTCAACAGTGTAGAGGACCCTCTTGAAATCTGGGAGCATCAAAGGTTTCTAGGAATCCTTGGTATAACTTTAGAGCAATCACCAAAAGTGAGAATACGGAAATCAGCCAAAAGATCTTTTACATAAAGACTTAAAATGCATGAAGTTAATTAAATGTATGTTAAAAATGTTTTCTTTTCTATGGCTTTGATGGAAAAAAAATGATTATAGTTCCAATATTCCACCTTTTCTTTTTTCTTCCCTTCTTTCCACAAATGTCAAACATTAGCAAATATCTAGGAAGCAAGGCACTAAGCAAGGAATTGAAGTTTTAAAAATTAATAATTCAAAGTCCCTGGTTCAAGGAGTTTATACTCTAGTACACAAGACAATCCATAAACTTGACTGCTCTCTTAATTAGAGATAAGCAAGGAGCCATACATGAGCTTAGGGGAGGAACATATAATTAAGAAATTAGGGGTGTGGATGGAGCATGGAAGGCTTCCCCAACTGGGGAAGAAGCAGAGGAGAAAGAAGAGATGGAGTCAAAGAATATTTTATGATTTAGAGGTACTGTCCTTTAGTGGTTGGCAATGTTTATTTATTTCTGGATGCCACCCCGCCCCCCAACCCCTTCCCCAAGCCCAGCACTGGACTGCTACTTAAGTTCTAAGTAGACTTCTGGTCAAGATGGCAGCATATGTAAACACGGCTTGCCTCCTCGCACAACCACATCACAATTATAACTACATTATAGAACAACCATTACTCAGAACCTGCAGAAATTGAGTTGAAGTCTGCCAACTACAAAATTAAAGAAACCACATCCATCTAGACTGGTAGCAGGGGTGAAGATGCAGAATGGGCTGGTGCCACATACACATGTGGTGGATAAAAATTTGGGAGAGATGTCTCAGGAACGAGGAGTCCCAGCCCCATACAAGGCCCCCAGCACAGGGTACCAGTGCCAGGAAGATAGGGTCCATAACTTTTAGCTGCAAAAATGAGTAGGTAGAGTTGGTAGAAGAAACTTCTAGAGCTCCAAGCAGTTGCTCTTAACCCACACATGAATTTACACAGACTCACTCCCTTTGAACTCTAGCACCAGGGTAGCAGCTTAAAAGGCACCAGTGGCATACAGGGAGGAACTGAAGTGGTTGGCATCAAGGCAAGAGCTGGGAGACAGTTTTCTCCCAGATAGAAAAGCAGGCAGAGCCACAGAGCTGGCAGGCAGGTGCCATATCTGAGACTGCATCAACCTGGCTAACACTGTTTGCCCTGCCCTGGAAGTCCCCTGAGGCTCTGTCCCACCCAACTTACAGCTGTTAACAGTAATTTTCCCATATGAATGGCTTGTTTTGGCTCAAGCTTCACAACTTCTTAAATCCTTTCAAACAAGCAACAGCTGGCCTCAGTGAGCCCCCCAGGCCCTGTGCCTCTTGCTAACTGGCTCCAGGCATGGCACTAGCCAGCCTAGATTGACGGCTTGGCTTCATCTGAGTCTCCAAGCCCAGCACAAGTAGCAGCCATTTCAGATTACTCTATAGCTTAGGCAGGGTGGCCCTGGGCAAAACACAGGTGGGGGCTGACCTTGGCCTGAACTACCCATGAAACCCCAGGGACTGCACACCCAGTGGATAGCTGCAGACCATGTTGAAGCACCATCACCCTGACTCTGCACAGCTGATCCACCACAGCGGGAGGAAGTTGGTCGTCAGGGGTTATAGCCAGTCCTTGCAACTGGCCTACCTGTGTAGATCCCTCCCATTGACCTGCCAACAGCAACCAAGGCACAGCTACAAAAGAAGGGTGTACTCAGCCCACATGAGGGATACACCTCGAGTACCCAGCTTGGGTGATAGGGGAGGCTGTGCCACCGGACCCTACAGGGTACCACCTACATTAGTGCATGATACCAAGACAGGACATCATAGCAGCTCTACATATCGCACAGAGAGAAACATAGGGAGGCCGCCACAATGAGGAGACAAAGAGACATGGCCCAAATGAAAGAATGGATCAAAACTCCAGAAGAAGAGCTAAACAAAACAGAGATAAGCAATCTATCAGATACAGAATTCAAAACACTGGTTAAAAGGATGCTCACGGAACTTAGTGAGAACCTCAACTTCATAAAAAAGATCCAGTCAGAAATGAAGAATACACTAACTGAAATAAAGAACAAGTTATAGGGAAACAACTGTAGAGTGAATAAAGCCAAGAATCAACTCAATGATTTGGAACATGAGGAAGCAAAACAGAAGGAACATGGGAACACCAAGAAGAAAAAAAGGATCCCCCCAAAACAAGGATAGTGTAAGCAGCTTCTGGGACAACTTCAAGTGTTCCAACATTTGCATTATAGGGTTTCCAGGAGGAGAAGAGAAAAAGCAAGAAATTAGAAATCTATTTGAAAAAAATAATGAAAGAAAACTTCCCTAATTTGGTGAAGGAAATAGACATGCACATACAGGAAGCACAGAGAGTCCCAAATACGGATGCAAAGAGGCCCACTCCAAGAAACATCATTATTAAAATGCCAAAGGTTAAAGATAAATTGAGAATCTTACAAGAAGCAAGAGAAAAGCAGTTAACTACAGGGAGTTCCCATAAGACTGTCAGCTGATTTCTCAAAAGAAACTTTGCAGGCTAGAAGGGATTGGTAAGAAATATTCAAAGTCATGAAAAGCAGGGACCTACAGCCAAGATTGCTCTATCCAGCAAGGATATCACTTAGAATTGGAGGGCAGATAAAGAGTTTCCCAGGCAAGAAAAAACTAGAGTTCATCATCACCAAACCATTATTATACAAAATGTTAAAGGGACTTATTGAAGAAAAGAAGATCCAACTATGAACAATAAAATGACAATAAATACATACCTGTCAACAATTGAATCTAAAAAACAAAGAGAGCAAACAAGAACAGAGACAGAATCATGGATATGGAGAGCATTTTGATGGTTGCCAGATGGGAGGAGGTTGTGGGGGAATGGGTAAAGAATTGAGGGAATTAAGAAGTATAAACAGGTATGGGGATGTAAAGTCCATAGAATAGCCATGGGGATGTAAAGTACAGTATAGGAAATGGAACAGCTAAAGAACTCACACACATGACCTATGGACATGAACGATGGTGTGGAGACGGCCTGAGGGAGTGCGGGGTGCTGGGTGGAGGGGGGAGAAGCGAGAAAAATTAGGACTACTGTAATAGCATAATCAATAAAATATAATAAAAAAAGTTCTAAGTAAATTTGTACCACCAAAGGGATTCTTGTACTTTTCACCTCAAACTAGATCGTCCTATGAGATTTTATTCTGGAAAAGTTATTGCTGATATCAATGAGATACTTGATTAAATATGAAGGCAGGAGC
This sequence comes from Micronycteris hirsuta, assembly GCA_004026765.1. Classification (NCBI taxonomy): domain Eukaryota; kingdom Metazoa; phylum Chordata; class Mammalia; order Chiroptera; family Phyllostomidae; genus Micronycteris; species Micronycteris hirsuta. The sequence continues at coordinate 146,430 of PVJI01001568.1, read as the reverse complement.
AAAGTTCACTGAAGTCCCGAGACCAATTTAGGTAGAATCCCAGTTGCGTCTTGGAAATCTTATTGCCTTGCTTGAGTGAGTTTTAAAAATACAAACAAAACAGAAGCCTTTTTTTCTTCTCTAAGTGGCAGCTTTTGAAAGAACTAAGAATGCAAATGTATCATCGCAACCAAATTACTAAATAAATAATTTCGTTCCAAAACAGCTGTTGCATATACAAAGTAAGATAAAGTAGCTGTAATGTTGAAATATTTTTAGATAAGGACTTGAGACCACTCCATTGGTCCAAAGAACCCCACACCCAGGCTGAGATGCTGAGCCCAGGGCCCCCCGGCCTGAGAGTGAGGTTGTGTAGAGGGGCCACAGCAGAAACACCAGCTCAGAAGACACGGTCTTTATACACAGCAGTGGGTATGGGGACCCAGTCAAATGAGACAGATTTAAATCCAGCCGACATTTATGGAGCACCTGTTATGCCAGGTCTGTTTGCTTTCATATGTATCCTATCACCTTTTAAAATTTCATAACAACAAACAAACAGGGTGTGAACATTTATTAAGCTTATAAAGGCTTGGTATTAAAACAGGATGGAGTAAACACGCCAGGTGAGCACCCACCTTCCATTCCAGCCAGAGGATTGAGTGTTGTCCCAGGGGAAAGGGGTTTGTAAGTCCTGTCACCTGCATTTGCACCTCCCACCTTCGACCGGCTACGTGGTTTTCGAACTTGAGTGTGCACAAGAACTCAAGGTCATACACATGCAAACCCCATGTTCTGTACTTAACAGGCACCTGCAGGGACTTTAAGGACAATGATGGTGATGTGTCACTTCTGCACTGTGGGACAATTTTAGGGGCCAACTTCACCTGGGATGGGATGCTCTGGTCATTATTCTAGTTCATATCTGCATGTTGGCAGTGGGTATTAATTCAACAACTGCTTAGACTCTATTTTTAAGAAGAATTGGAAGTCTAGGAGACGAATAATGCTAAACTTCTGGTAACCATGGACATTTAAACACCAAAACAAAATAAAATGCAACTAGAATGAGCAGAGAAATAAATGTGACCAGAGGGTAGGGAAGGTATACCTTCAGAGCTCTCTAAGGTCCTATATTTAATTTGCATTCATAATGTTGTATTCTTTTTTCTTAAAACTAAATAAGCTTTAAGCCCCATGGATTCTGGATTCACCCCTCCATGGATTAGTCACTACTACTGAGTCCTAAATTTAGTCCTGTGCTTTCTGTCACTGAGGGGAAAAATGGGACCCATGACTCCTTACTCACTATGTGCAGCGAAAAGTCAGGAGGAAAATCAGAATGTCCAAAATACTAAACTGAACTGTCAACCTAATTTATAGAGCCTGAGCTGACAGCTGCAGAAAAATGAAGCCTCAATATGAGAAAATAGTGCTATGTCACTGCCTTATTGGTTAATATTTAATTTACTTACAGTTCACCAGTAATTCTGTAAACAGACATTTATCAAGTTCCTACTTTGTAACCAGCCCTGAGCGAGAGTCTGAGGGGAATATGAAGGGAAGAGGATGAAGATCAGATCATTTTTAAATTTTTTATTCCTAAGTTCTGAGAATAGGCAGATCAGTGTGTCCTGAAAACAGGGAAAAAACACCTAAATAGAGGTCACCCTGAACCGATGCTGAGATCAATTACAGACCTGCTCTCCTTCTCTAAAATGGAGACAGAGGATGGACCACTGGTCGGAAACCAAGGAACAGGGATGTCTGATCTCCTTTCCTCCTTTTCTTTCTTCTTTCCAAAGATGTTTGTAAACAGTTTTCTTATTTTAAACAGCAGCTTTATTGGGATAAAAAACACGTACTCTACAACCTATCTATTTAAAGTGTGCAATTCTCTGGTTTTGAGTGCAGTCACACCGTTGTGCAACCGCTGCCCCCCTCACCCCAAACCCCACCCCCATTAGCAGTCGCTGCCCCGAGGCAACCACGCATCTGCCCTCTGTTCCAACGGATCGGGTCGGTCTGTGCTGGACATTTCCGAGGACATACGTATCAGGTCTAAGGCCAGGGACGGGGCCAACAGACACCCGTTTCTCCCGCCACCCCGCCTGCTCCGCTGTTAGCTTGGAGGACCCATCCCTTCACTTCCCCTAGGCTTCAGAGTTTTTTCTCCTAAAAATGACAGGGATGGGTTTCAGGTTCTCTCCTCCTTTAAACATTCTACTTTAAAATTTGTTCCTTGAGGAAAGCACAGAGGAAATGTGACTTTCAAATGCACACGTCAGGAACAGGAGATTGCACCACTTTCCTAGGGACCCATCCGACAAGATGCACTAGGAACACTAAACACGTACACACCCCAGGGCCCGGCAATTCCACTCTAGGACTGCCCTCGGGCGGGCATCGGAACGGTTGCAAAGATGCCTGGACAAGGGCGATCACGCAGAGTTGACCGTACCATTGAAAACTGTAAAATGTCTGACAAGAGAGGGTGACAATAGAGGCTGACCTCTATGTTCCACACCAGACACCCCAGTTAAGAACCTTTGTTCTAGATGGCATTCTAACCTTATCCACACTCACACTGGCCTTTCTTCACACGACTGACTTTGACTGAATTTACTGGCCACTAAAACCTGCCAGTGCACTTACGCCCAGTATAGCTCTAACTGCACAGCTGCTGTAAGGCCCACGTGTGGGGCCTGACATTGACCCTTCCCCGTAACGCATTGTGATCACAGGCCCTGACCTGACCCGCACTATAAAGAAACCCGTGATATCACAGGGTTTCTGATGGTAGGACTTTGCTCCATTATCTTTAATGATTCCAGCTTTTGTCCTTTGACTCTGGGCTTTTACCAGTCGTTTGTGCCTTCACCATTAATATCTCACGCTCTTTCAACTCATAAATAACTTTCATCTTGTTAGAGAGCTTGAGAGCCTGACACTTTTATTACATGGCATTTTCAAGCTTATTTGTGATCAAATAGAAGTGACTTCATTAAGGGCTCTGCAAAATCCATTGATCAGAGACAGCCACTTTTTGAACTTTGGCGTCTAGCAGAAGTGTAATTTAGAGCTTGGAAATAACTTTTTATATTTTCATAACTTTAAGAGGGCAGGGTAGTCACTTTTGGAAGAAGGCATTATTTCTAGCTACTTAGTAGGGCCATGTGGTGAGGCAGCTAAATCAAGTGATAATATGTACAGCAAGCGCCATTAATTTCCAGCCCACTTACTCTCTACTGGAGACGTTTCAATATCTCAGCGACAGCTGACAAGGACCATCATGGAAACATTCCATGTAGGCTGCCCCCTGTCTTGTTTTCAAGGATGCAAGCAAGCTGTCCTTTATCTGTCATTCATTAAAGGTAGAATAAGTATTTAGGTGTACCTCTGAATTTAGGATTTCCTTCTAAAATAATAAACACATTCATAAAAGAAGGAAATAAAATATTTCTCAATCTGGAATTATCATTCAAGCCAGGGTTTTACCCTAAATAACTTTGAGAAGAATGCCTTTACTTTCAGTTTGATAACAACTAATTTATTCTGTAGCTAATTTAATTACTTTGTAATGAGCTTACCAGAGCAGGAAAGAAGACAAATATCTTTGTGATTGGTGCTTTGTAATGCACTAGATGAGTGAATAAACACACACATTTATTGTGTCGGCCAAGGCAAACCCTATTTTTGCGGAGTAGGTCTGGGTTCTCCTCGGTTCTTTCCCATTGCTTTCTAGCGTACTTTTACTTGTGGTTTTGCCATGGGTGTTTCACTGTTAAAATCTATCCTTAAGCTTGAAGCTGATGCAGTGGCTGACTTTGGCCATTCCAGTGAGAGTCACTAATGAAGTTTAATATGCATTTATTGCTTAAGAAGCTGAAGGATACTTAGGACTGTCATTACTCAATTACATGCCCAGAGGTACATGCTTCATTGGAGCTTTTGCCAGATACCCTTGAGATTAAATCTCAGCCACCGATGGGAAGGTTTAATAGGCATTCTGTGTCTCACTGGTGGGGAGTGGGTGGGAAGAAAAAACTTGGGGGAGGTGAAGTTCATCCTTAACCATGAGGGCTGGACCTACTAACTTGTGCTGGGCCCTGGAAGAAGGGCCTCCAGGGAGAACTGCCAGTGCAGGCTCGTTTTCTGTAAGCAGTCTCCATGGGCTGAGGAAGTTTCTAAAGGAAGATGTTCCTTGGGCAAGCTGTGCAGTTAACTCAGCTTCAATAGGGGCTCAACGGGGTCCTTGTCTAAACTGCTGCCTTTTAGAAGCACCGCTGAGAGTCTTACAGCCACCAAAGAGCTACACTGGGGAGCAGGACACCCTGAAAGCCACTAATGGCCATTGCTATCAAAAGACTTAGTGGCACTCCTCTGCAAGAGTCCTCTGATGGGCCAGGCGTCACAGTCGGGGTCACCGTGCTGTGGCCTCCCTGGGTGGCAGAGGGGAGCACATAGACTGATGGTATATTTTAGTATCTCCTCACCAGGAAGACAGAATAACAGTTTTCCATCAGGACATGGATGTGATTGGAAACTCAGGTGGGGCCAAGTTTAAAACAGAATTGTAACTCAGCTTGTGGATTCCCGCTCGAGGGCACTGCCTGAAAAGCAATGGTGAAATTCTGGACATGCATTCCCTCCTATTTACCTCCTTTCCATACAGTCCCTGACCAGTCTTCTGCCCCCTACTACTTACCTTTTCTAAGGTTTGAGGAGACATATCACTTATTTGTATGAAAAAATCTCTACTCCAAGAGCTGAGTAGTGGTCTGAGCTGATCAGATCCCCTCGCCAGCATTCCCTTGGGGCTTCTTGGCAATGCCTGTGCTCTGGGGACAGTGTCCCAGTTCTGTTTGTCTGAGGAAGACCAGCTGGGGGGATGCAGAGCTGTAGCAGGCTTAACAATAAAAAAGACCCTCTTCCTCAAGCATCTCATAGAGCAACTTTTTGAAGGCAAGACACATTGAATGCAAATTCACTTAGAGTAAATTTTAAGGTCACTTAAAGTAAAATGAATTATCACCCCCTTTATCTTCAGGACAAGAAAGGCTTACTATCCTCAAAAACCCTCAAGCAGAATGATAAATATGTATGTATGTATGTACATATGCACACATGTATGTATGTATTTTTACCACAGTGCCTCTTGGGCCTCGCACATATTCACAAGTCATCATGGATGAAGTTCAGGGTGCACTGTCTTAAGATTGGGGTGATGTGGCAATCAGCGGGAGGCTAGGGGCTAGGGCCTTCGAAGGAGGCTTTGTCTTTGCAGAACCATCTGATCATCGCTTAGGCCAGGGGTGTCAGACTCATTTTCACCAGGGGCCACATCAGTCTCGCGGTTGCCTTCAAAGGGCCGAATGTAATTTTAGGACTGTATACATGTAACTACTCCTTAACAGTTGAGCAAGAGCTTGGCACTGCCGCCGGGTAGAAACAAGGTGCCAGACTGAATAAAACAAAGTGGAGGGCTGGATTCAGCCCTCGGGCCTTGTGTTTGACGCCTGTGTCCTAGGCCTTCCGGCCAGCCCTTCTGGTTCCAATCTTGGACTCTCAGGCTCACCCTGCTCCTACCTTGCTCTTGACCTCCCCTGCTGCTGACACTGCTTTTCCCCTATGCCTGTGGCATTGGCGCCACTGAAATACTTCTCCAGTGCCTGACCTCAACTGTCTCCAGTTTTTGGCTTTGCTATTTTTTAGAGCTAACACTCGAGAGTCACTCTGGTGGAGCACAAGTTTCTTTTTGATATTGTCATTTATCTGCTCCAGTTCCTTCAAACGCACACAGAGAGTTGGCGGAAATCACCAGTTTGGATGCTGTCACTGGACCATGAGAATTCCTCTAGACTCATTCATCTGAATACTCTTCACTCATTAGTATCTCTGGTTTGATTCTTTACCTGAACTGTAAATTTTCATTTTACTCCAAAGCTTGGAGTACTGGCTTTGATCTTGATATTGGGTCTCCTGGGCACAACTTCCAGTTCTACCTGTTCTCCACACACAGCATTCTCTGATGAGAGACACGGCACTGCAAAGTCCTGTCTTTGTCCTTGGGCCACGCGAACTGGCTGGTCTGGGTTTTGCCTGACTTTGGTCAGGGGTGTGTGCGTGTGTGTGTGTGTGTGTGTGTGTGTGTGTGTGTGAATTGGAGGAAGGGGTACAGTGCAGGAGAGCATTTGGACAACAGTGCAAAAGGCCTTCATCGTCACCCTTTCTGCTCAGGTCTACCCTGTGTCCCCATAAGGTGCTGGTCCATTGTAAGGCACAGTAACAGGGTAGCCTTAGGGATCCTTTCTTTCCTGCTCCTTTTCCTATTTTTAGGGGCAGAAAAACACACTTTTCTGCACCTTGAAGTCCTTAATGCTGCAACTGCTGTATTGATGCACCCTCTATTACATGCGAAGAAGGCACTGGGACATGCCTCCGAACCAGAGAAGCCCTGCCCTAGCAGGGACCCAGGTAAGAGAAGGTTTCATTTTCAGTAACCACCGCCTCCTACCTCCCCCATTCTTTTGACTCCCTAATGACCCTTTTTTTAAAACCCGCAATTTGCTACCGACATTTTCAACACATGTTCTTTAATTTTGTTGTCTTCCGTAGGAACCGAACACATGGTTGGCTGGCTTAGGTCCAATGACTATCTGAGGCTAATGGTGCTCTGCTTGCAGCATGCCTCATAATTTCTTCAATTTCCTCAAATACATGATGAGCTTATAAGACCTGTGCTTCTTATTACTTTTGTTCTTTTGGGGTTACCACTCCTTTTACTAGGCCAGTAAGGACGAAATACAATAAAATCCTCAAGTAGTTACACAAACACTGCTTTACAGGCTGTGCAGCTGGCTGGCGTTTGGGGGTCACAAGGCATCTGAGAGACGTTAGTTTTTAACGTAGGAAAGTGAGGGTTATTCAGAAGCTGAATATGTAAAAAATACAGGACTGCTTGGATCGCGAATGCCTCTTCTCTATTATGGCTTTTGTAATCGGCATAATTTTGGCAAAAAAGTAGATTTCCAGCTGTTTCAAGTCACAGATGTATTCTTTTCTGGGTTGTTCTAAAAATATGTACAGGCTGTTTTCTTAAGTTTTAAATCAGAATTCTCTTGATAGATTTTTGCTTTGATTTGGAATCTTTTGGCTCAGGACTGTTTGTGAGAGCGAGCTGGATGTTAACTTACCCTGGAAGAAAATTTCTGGAGCCAGAAAATCATGCAGCCCTTGCTCCTTTCCTCCCTTTCCTTTATTGTTTCACAATGTGTGCCCAGTCCTGCAAGTTCATGGAGAACAAGATGTGCCCTGCTGTTCTAAGTGTGTGGGGAGGGAAGAAAGAAACGACTTGACATTGAAGGAGTTCTACATTAGGGGAGGTCAGAGTGGGAAGGTCTGTGGGAGAACCAGAAAGCTCAGGCACAAGGTTATAAATTACAGGGGAAATTTAAACGGCCAGAGCACTGTTTATAACTTTAATCTACGCACTCTTCCCAGGCAGAGACTGGTAAGGACTCAAGGAAGTCCTGCCGCTTCAGGGGCCAGTTGGTGCAGGAGTTGGGTCCTCATCCCAAGGCTACTGTGGGCCATCGAGGCAGATGGGAGACGAACAAAATCATCTATAAAAGAAAGCTAAGACTCAGAAGTATGTGTGAGAGGTGGACTGGAATAGTGGGACAAACACAAGCTTTGAGGCCAGCGGACCTGCATTGGAATCCCAGCTATGCCACTTGGACAAGTAAGTTGCTTATCTGCTCTCAGCCTCGGGTGTCTCTCACCTGTGAAATGGAGAGGACAATAGCACCTACTTCATACCAGGGCTATAGAGTTAAACACAACAATGCATGACAAGTGTCCGGTGAAGCTGGCTGCCTAGCCAGCATTCAAAACGTCAGAGTTACCAGTGACGACAGTAATAACGCACACGGAGATGTGATTTAAGAATAGGTACTAATGGCCAAAAAACATACAAAAGCATGAGATATACAACCTTTTGACAAGTCGGAGGATATGAATTAAAATAGTCATAGCTTTGTCTACAAGACTGGGAACAATGAGAAAGAGAGGACTCTCCAGTGCTGGGGAGAGGTAGGAGAATGGCCACTGTCCCATGCGGCTGGTCGCGGTGTGAAGGGGGGGAAGGTACTTGGAAAGCAATTTGGTAATATCTATTTTAGTTGCAAAAGACACATACCCTTTGAGTCACTAATATCACTTATGGGTATCTATTATAAATAAACAATAACACAAATTTGTAAGCATATATGAGTATATATATTCAGAGGATATTCACAGCACAATTGTTCATAACAGCGATTGCACAAAAATTAGAAACTACCTAAATGTCCACCAATAGGGCCTATTTAAATAAATTATGGACCTTTCATATAATGAAATACTAATTAGTCATTAAAAATAACTAGGTAAAATCCATACCGTATTAAGTCAAATAATCAAGCTGTGGGGACTACTAAGTATTGCATCATTCTGTTTCTCCAGTAATGTCTGGGTAAACAGACACATACATAGACAGCTTCATTTATATAAATTTAAGAAGCAGTTGGGAGGGACACATGCCAATCTGTTAAGGATAGTTACCACCTCTGGGGTTTTGAAGGTGGGATGGGAAAGGAGAGACATTCATTTTTTTTCTTTATATACAAAGCAGTGGGATTGTAAGTACTTTTTTCCTTTTTGTTTTTTAGCATTACCTAAAAAAAGAGAAAAGGAAGGAAAGAAGAAAGGAAGGAAGGAAAGGA